>LUCH01000132.1:8302-87923 GCA_013368495.1 Paragonimus heterotremus | reverse complement strand
GTTTAACTTTTTGTTCAAAATACCGGTGAATTAAACTTCTGTTCTTTGCTTCAGGATGAGCAGTCCTAACTTGGCTAGGTATTGCAATCTTTATGTATCCGTTTGTCACTTGAGTAACGTCCACAAGAAACAAGCTCTATACTTAACTTTCCTTCAACTAGGGTTGGCAGAGATCGAAACCAGCACACCTCATTCACAGTCAGCGACAGAATGAGCTGGGTGCGAAAAGCAGATTTAACCAGTATCAGCGGTCTATGGTAATAGCCGAGAGGGAACCGTTCTTTTCACTTATCGTAAACAATAGACGCGTTCGCACACAACAGATAACACTACCGACTACCCAACACCGGGTTCACTATGAGAAAGATTTAATAAAAATTTTGGAAATTTTATAACAAAGGTCTGAATGGGCAAGATTTTCGAGTTACAAACAAATACCAATCAGGTACCGTTTGTTTTTTCATTGTGAAACACGAAGTTAACAGATCATCCTTTCATGCCGAATATCAGTTCCAGATTTCGCTTAACTTACAGCTAAACACTTAATCGAATGCGACAACATAAATTTACTAACACAAACAACAGTTAGGAATCCCGGTCGACGAGCAGCAGCAACAATAGAATCAATAGTAGTAATCAACGGAAGAAGGATAAATGACTGGAAGACATCAACCAGCTTCAAGACTATCACCGTGCAGTACGTGGACCTAAGTTGACTCTTCTTGAACATGCGAACACTCGGCTGGTTAGTCAAGAGCCTCTTCATCAATTCTACAGTTTTCATTGAATTCCTCCACCTCAATTTCCAACTGACAGGCACAGTTATTCACGACTGTCCGCCTTAGCAAACATGTTTATACTATCTCGGAGTACAACAAAATCGATGACTAGAGCTCATTCTTAATTTGCCTCACGAGACTTCATGGATTGACACTATACGCTAATCGACTGCTAGAAACGAAGTCCACAAATGAACTACAGACAATTAGGACCCACTTCAGACGGACGGTACTACTCAGTTCTGTTTGAAATCAATATTCACTGGTTGGAAGATTATATATCCCCTACCGACGTTGACCTAATTTTATCTCATCAAATAGCTAACGAAATCATATAGCATATTCATCACCTGCTGGAAGATAGTAGCCCGAAATTAGCAGTCGAATCGTCATACAAAAATATTCACATAAACTACACACTACTATTGAGAAATGATACTTTGTTAAATGATTCGAACGATCCTGCTCATTCGATAAGTCAATACGTTTTTATGGAGCAGTCACATAGTCGTGCGACTAACTGTTAGGTCAAGCGGATGTTAATAGTCATAGCCTTGGTTAATCTTCATTTTATCGTGCAATTAACCGTACGAACTCGTGAACTTCGCAGGGGTGTCTATATTCAATAGACAATATATACATATACACACACATGTATACATGCTCCACCAGACAGAACAAACGGTGAAGAAAGAGAAATCAAGCAAAAGTCATTAGGATTTCACGAGAACCGGACAGGTTGTCGACATGGGCCGGTGGCCCCGTCATCACAGCCACAGCGACTAGTTTCATCTTCACCACCACCACCACCACCATCATCATTAGCACCACAACGTACCAACCGCCTCAGCGATGAGCATCTGTGACGAAATTTGTATGCCCACTCTGCATATGTGTGTATGCGGGTTTGACCTTTTTTACGGATGAACAAAAAAGCTCAGTTCATGATCATTGCACGCACGTCTACGAATCATCAATACAATAAACGGGCGTGGGAATAGTCCCAATGGATGACCTTGACTTGATTAATACTATCAAATGAAGTTAAGCTTTGATGGCATATCGCACGCACACACACACACACATATTAAAAGCACTGGAGCATAAAAGAAACTGGCACGTGGCGATAAGCACCGATTGGCAAAACAATGAAAGGTTTGTTGTCACAGATGAAATCAGAAGATGAAATACCGGCAAGAAAAGCATAACATGCATTCGTCAATCGACAATCATCGGACCTTAAGTGGAACGTGTAAATAATGTGTGTATACACAGTGCAAAATCTAAAACATAACTAACTCGAGTCAAACCAACAGTTGTTCAGGAATTGACATTTTCTTTCGGATTCTCTTTACCAGGAAGACTAATGGACCTGATCCATCTTTGTGTTAATTTAACTCTAGTCACAATCACGTCTAGGAGGAGGAAGCAAGTAAATTGACAACAGTATCGTTCGTCCCGAATTTGTTTGCCCAAATTTATTAATATTCCGTGAACGATTGTTTTCTCGCTTCTATACGCCTCATGAAAATAGCTTGACTGGAACCGAACCTATATTTTGCAAATTCCTTATCGTCAGGCAACTTGTTTGATAAGAAAGACGTGATGTACTTTACTAGCGTCCAACCTATCAGAACGACTGCGGTTCACCTGATCATCATGCTCAGATTTTACCGCTCGTTTATTTTCGATTACAAATGTTGTATACAAAACTGATATGGGTCTGTGCTCTAATTCATGAAACTCAGCCTCCATCCTTGACATGAGGTGGCAGAGGAGGAATTGCCTCGATGTTTTGAACATATGTGTCCAGAAGGTCGACTATTCTAATGTAATTGGCTACTTATACCATCAGTGAATGGCTCTAGACGATTACACTGTAGATTATCGGATGATTCGTAAGCGATAAAGACAGACTTACTCTTTCGCTTTGTGCGTAAAAAACCAGAACTAAAATAACCTCTAACCTGATTAATCATGCGCTCGGTGACACAGACAACCATTACGTGCAACTAAGTGCATGCGTTCACGGTATTGCAGTTTGCTGAACACATGTCCGTTACCTTAAAAGCAACGCCTTGGTAACAACGGTATTTTTCAAAAAACAATTTACGCCATGACCAGACTGATTAATGAACTTGAGGATATCCACGAAAAATTCATAAAATTACTAAGTGATTACCTAAGAAATTGAAAGATTTACAAGAAAAAGTAGATGTTTACTAACGATCTCGTGTAGTAGCTGACGTCACCGAAAGTTGAGAACTCATGGTCTCCTACAGGAAGTCCATGACTATTGCAAGGAATTTTCACTTCATTCAACCTAGCCGTTCCGGGACTGACTTTTTACGCTTTGACGTTTCATCCCAAACCCAAAAAGAATCGAATTTGTCCTGGATGCGTTCAGCGATGACATGATGGGGATTCGCGGGCCTCACGAAGACCTGAGAGACAATTTAACGTTGCTGACCTGTGAGCCTGAATAAGTGAATGCGGACGACAGCTGATAGTATGCGTTTTTATTCATAACTTATTGCTCACTGCAGTTGCGAGTAGCCCATTATACCACGATTTGCACCTGAGTAGGCCGGACGCTTAAAACATTGAGGCGACTGGTGACAAAAACGGGTAGCAAAGTACCGTTTTCTTCCGTGTAACCATGATTACTCAACGTAGCCGAGGTTAGGTAATTCACCATACAACTCCGTGTTTGTGAACAAGATTACATTTATCAGAAGTCAGCATACGCATTTGTTGACTTCACACCGCCTTTCAATCGATTCGACCGCATTCCGGTTTAGACGAAATTGTGCGTTACGATAGGAAGAAATCGGAGTGGTTTAATAAGGATAACCTCCAAGTAGATATCATGGTTTTCAAAGTACACAGGAATGAGAAATTCCGCGTATACAAAGCCTTGTGCGGAATAGTGAGGATTTCTTCAGCTTCTTGACTCAAGAAAATGAGTTAAAATTTTCAGTACAAAAGGGCTCAGTCTTTTTTGTGCGTACTGAGTCCGTTCTGCTTTTTTACATACTGTCAATGACAAACATTGTCCTGTGATGCCATGTGGACATAAGTTGAAGTGCTAGTTTTGTTCACAACCCCAATCATGTGACGACACAGCAGTTTGTTCAGTTAGTTTTCTAATAGCTGATCTTTCCAAATTATAATACGATGTCTGTTTGACAAGCGATTCTCAGATAATGATGTTTTCTGGATTGGAACTGTGGCTATTATAGTTAAAGTGTATGCCACGGAGAAATATCCTGTGTGATTATCGAACTATTCCGGTATTGCTGTTTCACATTCGACGTCCACTTGCCATGTCTTCAAACTGCCAACTAGTTGACGTCTGACATTTAGCTGTTAATCTTAGTATACACAGTTGTCAGATTATCGTGTTTGTGCATCTGACGTCTGTTTGAACTTGTCTAGGTTTGTCTACTTAAACGCTTATGTGTGCACGCGAGCGTGTGCATGACGGTGTGTGTGTGTGTGTGTGTGTGTGTGTGTATCTGCACCCAACACCTAGTCCCGTCCACAAATGTTTCAACGACCAATCTTACAGGTGCCGTACGCTGAAATCCACCATGTTACCCCAAAACTCATGTGAACCCTACTGGTGTTAGGGTCTTCTGGTGCCATGGCGACCACACATTGTTGTGACGAATTCCGTTACATGTGTGCATGTGTGTTTTAATTTCCTTCAGGCGACATGCGTCAATAGGTTGGTATAGTCAGTCCGCCTCAGTTCTACTGATAACATCAGTACTATGCTATACACTTGAGTCAGAAAGACTGCACGACCTTGCGAAGCATGCAGTGGATTGACCTACTCGTTTTGGGCGATTGCTAGCCAGATAGGGGACGATGTGTGCCAGCCCAAATTCGATTTCACAGGATGTGCACGATGGTCACCATAGGAGGGTTACATGTACCTCAAAATTGGAAACCGCAATTCAACTGGACAGCCAGCTAGTCAGTATCCAGGTAAGGTAGTTTCCAGTCGACTTCTATGGACATAAGACGTAAAATTTCCTGTAGAGTTTTATATAGTTAGGGATACAGTGATTTTTGTTGTTGAGTACAATGATACAGAGTAAAGAAAATAAGACATATATTAATTTCATTCACCGTTGTCAGTTGTGATTACTTGACAAGCGTAAAATGCAACCATTCTTGAACAGAAACATACGAAGTGACAGAGACTATGAACAAGACATTCAGTGACCACAGAAAACATACGGTCAATGCAGAATAATCAGTAACGGTCAGATTAAGTGTTCACCGACCAGCATTTCGTACACTAGCTTACATAAAATCAGGAATATGTTCCGCAGATATATCACCAAAAACAGTGCAAGCAGAGTTGCACGCAACTTCTTGTGCTTAAAGAACACTAATTATGGGAAGGTACAAAGATGCTAAACTCTGTTTAAGGGTGATTTACTGATTAATTTATGTGGTAGTATGATTCAAGCCACACTAAAACGAATTTGTAGAGGAGTTAGTCTTTACCTTAGTGAAGAAAACCACTAGGTTGGTTCTAGACCGGGTTAACAGCGAACTTCCTTATGTTCTGTCGTCATCAGCAACCACCAGTTTTCTGGGGTTTACGGGAAAGTTTATCCTGGTAGAACAGTAATAACCCCTAGACCAACGATCATGGTGCATGTTGCAGGATAACTGGAAGGCATGTGGCCACATCAGCAGATGAGCACAGAATGTCGTGTTCCGTATCGTACCGTCTCCCCTATGGCAAGTCACAGAAACTTAGGTCGTTTTGCTGAAGGGCCGGAAAATTTCGAAGTAGGGTTAGTTACGAACGATAAACCGTTTGTGAGTTCTGCCTCAAACTGCACTTTATCCATCTGAGAATTAATCTTTGCTTTCCTATAGTCACGCGTTTTGGATTGCTGCATGTTTCTAGTAGAAGAGGTATGATGATTAGATTTACGTACTATCTTGACTCGGAGAGCTATGGTGACTGGGATTTCTGTCACTGCAGACCCAATAATGCTAGACAGGACAAAGAGGAGCAGCCAGGTAAAACGGTTACACTTATAAGTTTTCATATCGCACTAACAGATGCGTTGGAGGGCTAAGGCACTGTAGCACAAACCTATGAGTATGCATCAGACCTATGATTATAGTTGCATCACTGCCTTCATCGGCTTACTGGGTGGAGGATTTGGAAGAAGTAATGTAAGGTAAAGTGCACTTCAATCATCCACCGGTTGAGCGTGATTGTCTTCGTATTAGCCTGTAAGGTTTAAAAACTCGCACGACTCTCCGAAAATGTGATGTAACTTACAGTAGATCTACTGCGAACAACAATAATCGGAAAGAAACATCAACGTATTGTTCACTAATTCCCCAGCTCGATTAGCCTTCAATTGCAAGTCAGTCAGATTTCTGAGTCACTGGTTGCAGATAGGATTCGAAAGAAAAACCTGCAAATTGCTGCCATGTAGGCCAGGCTTTAGAATCGGAGGTTCCGGATGGGATTCCCCCATAAATCCATTTTCTTTCGCCTCACATCTCGAAATGCCAAGTCGGAGACTGCAGAGGATTTCTCTCATATCAACCTGGAACATATTCGTGGAGGTAAGACATTGTTCTTTGGGAAATGAAATGTGCGTATGCCGTTGGAACAATGCGGTACCGGACTGCCAGAACGGTGTATGGCAGTGCTCGTCACCGGACTGAGCTGCTAAGGCATCTTTATCACAACTTTGAGTGAGACGGCACTTACAAACTGAGGTAAGCTTCAGGAAGAAGGTTCTGGGTACACTTCCTATTGGATAGGTTGCCCAGCAGAAGGTGTTTGGGACTACGGTGTCTCGTTCACAGTCGCTGGTTGCAACAACTCTCTGATCAAAGGCGAATGACACGACATCAGCTCACCGGGAATGTCCATTGGTGTGTAATTTAGACGAGGTAAGTCTGCTACATTTCCAAATGATCAAGGTTCAACTATTTGTCGCACCGGTGGAAAAAGTATATCAATTCTATGCTCAGAGGTTTACCGCATTTCACTCAACTCTAGTGGATGACCGGCTGCTTGTTATGGATCACTTTAACGAGCGAGTTAGGCACAATTCATCGGTTTGATCGGGAGTCATGGACACTATGAAGTTGTTACAGTCAATGAGAACAGTGATGGTCTGCTCCACCTGTGTGGTGCTCATGGGCTATTACCAACACCTGAATGCAGTAGAATGAAGACGATTTCACTACAAAGGATCACCCACGAAGCGGTCATGACCGTTTATTTCACTACGTGATCGTGCGAAAGCACGACATTCGCAATGTGCCTATCAAGTTAGTGATGAACGGGCTCGAATGTAGCACAGGTTACCGTCTATTCCAAACCCAAGTGTTTATTCGTGTTTTCAGTCCCATTGTAGGTCTTCCAGACAGCTGTGAGAACTGGATATTAGGAGGCTAGTGAATACAGAAGTGAGGACGGTAATTCAACATGCAGTTGCTTTTCTGTTGGGAGATGCTGCTATATCTACTATTCCTAAGGGGATGTAACAACATCTCAAGGATCAGGTCGTAGCAGCAGGTATTGCGATGATGAGTATCCAGCGTCACAAATGCCCGGACCAATTCGACGTCAGCAATGCAGTTATTTCGAGCTTGGTATGACAGAATAATGATGCGATTACTGTTGTCGCAATGAACCCAAGTAATAGAGACAAAAGAACCATGTTTAATGGCGTTCCAAGTCAATTCACCAAGCAGCATTACATCATCAGAGAGAACTAATGGATGAAGCAGCGTGAGTTGATACGAAACTGTGTTGACCGCCAACAGCACATAAAATTCTACGGTTTGTTTGAGGTGAATTTCGGTCAATCCACTCAGTATGCAAAAACACTGATTGACAGACCACCTGGCGCTTTGTTCACCTAGCTAGGGGATACCACGGAAATCTGGCGCATGCATTTTGATAGTCTATTAAACAGACCAGCTACCATTCACTGGGTGACCGTGAATAACCCACTACAACAAGATATCAAGCCGTCACTTTCTCTCTA
Organism: Paragonimus heterotremus; assembly: GCA_013368495.1. Lineage (NCBI taxonomy): Eukaryota > Metazoa > Platyhelminthes > Trematoda > Plagiorchiida > Troglotrematidae > Paragonimus > Paragonimus heterotremus. The sequence continues at coordinate 80,095 of LUCH01000132.1, read as the reverse complement.
CCAAGATCTGTCAGAGAAGCTGAGTCCTACTGAACAACTGTAAGAGGGGACGGCTGCAGGTAAATATAGATAGCCAGGAGAACTTCTGGAGCACAGCCGTCCAGTTTGGGAACATGCTTTGTTCCAATTGTTTTACTTCATCTGTGATCAGGAAGTAGACCCTCGAGAGTTCATGCATGCTCCAATCGTAGCTTTGTTTAAAGGTAGAGGGAATGAGTAAAGCACCAACAGTTGTCGGGGCATCCGTCTGCTATGTTGAGAAGGTTCTTGTTAGAATTCTGCCCAACCGACTTATTACCGAAGGCTTGAAGACTAACTTTTCCAAGTAGCGCTGTGGATTCCAGGTGAGTCACGGTACAGTTGACATTATGTTTACAACTCAACAGTTTTAGAAGAAATACCGTGAGCGCAACCAGTCTCCATATACAGTGTTTGTGGACTTTACCAAGGCGTTTAATTTGGTGGGTCACGTAACCTTGTGGACAGTGTATGTCGTATAGATCAACCTCTGACTTTCGTGACAGTAGTACTGGCGTGAAATAGTGTTTTCCCTTAGTATGAAACTTATTTGGTTTATATTTGACGGTAATAGTGACAGCTAAATTTTAGAACTCTGAGGACGGATGACCGCTTGTCGAATATTGTAGGTTTCGGCCACCCAAGTCGGCTCCTTAATTTGTCAATACGCAAGTCTTAGTTTACGGGTGACAACACACTGTTTTGCAGACTCCGAAGAGAACCTTCAACGACTTTACTTGACGTTCGTTACACCGACTCCAAAATCTGGCTGGAATGTTAGTAGAGGTAAGACGTTTATCTTTTTGTCTGGTTTCTGACGGTGCAAGTGTTGTGCTTACATATTCAGCCGGAATGAGTAAGGACACTGTGAAAAGCAGTGCAGAATTGCACTATTTAGAGAGCAGACTCTCCGTAAGTCTTTTCATGGATCGGGAGCTATGAGCTCGCCGGGAGATGGCTAACTATACTCTCGGACGGCTTAAAAGACATGTTGGGAAGAAAGGCAGCTTAAAGTTGAAAACCAGACTGTCTATCTTCCGCACAGGACTGCTGTCTATGAGAATTTGTGACTGTGAAGCCTGGATATTGTATCAGCGGAATGTGTTGTTTTGTGTGTAATGTCCAAGACAAATCTTAGGTATTCGGTGGTCAGAAGTGTTTTTGACCACCGAAGTAGTTCGGCGAGGAGAGACAGAGGGATTGGAAGCTATGCTATTGATCAATCACTTCTGTTGGCTGATACTCGTTCGTAAGATGACCGTCTAATGAATCCCACAACAACTACAGTATTGACACCCAAAAGTTGGCAAGCAGATTCCCGAAGACCAGAAGCTTCAATATCAGCATTTAATCCAAGTAAGTTTTTCGCGCTGCAATGTCAACTTCAAATCTTGGAAATTCTTGAGATCACGATTACGATCAGATTACGATCAGAACCGGAGTCTGAAGGTTCAATGAAAAACATTTGCCAGGCAGTGAAGTCAAACGCACAGTACGCATCAAAATATAGGTGTCTTGGATCATAGTGATATGATTATATGGCGTTGTAATGTATGCGGCGGCAAATGCACACCGCCAGCGGAGAGAGATCGAGTCGGTAAAGTGTACGTAAGTGCAGTCAGTTCGTGTCCTATCAACGAGCCCGGTCGTCTGGTAAATCTCTGGCTCTTTTTTCAGAGACATGGGTCATGATCGCTTTTCACCTTTTATTATCACATTTGTTGATGCATTACATGCTGGAGGCTGTCTTGGTCCTCAGTCTAAATTCAAACTTTGTTTTCCCCTCCTGATCTTGTGTAGAGTGCACTAATAAATACTTCCATTCTTTCCAGTCTAGATCTTACCATTAGAGTCTCTATTTTGTGTTTGTTTTCGACAGCCATAGATCCCACGTTTTACCACCTGGTTAAAGAACATTGGCCGGATGAACACAAAGGCCTTCATTCATACGCCTCATAATCTCATTCCTTCGAGTTTACACTAGATACATGGTGTGTGTGGGTAGAACCACAAGTGGTACAGTGCAAGCCACTTGTGGTTAGTGTCATGCGAGGACGTTCTTTGACTTCGGTCATTGTGACAGACTAATTCGATTCGGATTCCCCCAACCACTTGCTTGTGTGGAAGACGAATGTGTATGTTTTTCTGCTTTTTTCTTGGTTGTCTTATTGAATTAAGTCCGATGGACTGGATGGCTTTTTATTTACTGCTGGTGAGAACTGATGTGCAAATTAATTGTCAGGGCAAAAGGGCAATCTACGGGAGATTGTTTAGTGGTGACTTTATGAGCGGAATATTAAAACATGTTTGGGCATAGTTCGCTCAATATAGTTGACACAATCAAGTGGAGCTCACAATAGTGATTTGTTGTACAGTGACGATATTATATGGTTGATTGATTTTATACAACTGTTGGAAAGATTTTTGTTCATTCACCTTTGTGTTGGGTAATTTAATGAGAGTGTCAGTGAATAGAGAAATGGTATTAATCAGATAATTTAACACATACAGCAGCCGCCGGGACAAGAATGTGTAACACACAGAGGGGAAGGACTGGATGCATATAGGTGTAGAACAGGAAGCATAGTACATGAATATTTGAGTGTTCTGGAAGCAACGGTTTTATAGTAATGACAGGGAAAGGCGCAGCGGAGCTTCAGTCTGCCGAAATAATACAAACTGGGGTCATGAATAAGTGCACAGAGCATGTGGCTAAATTTGTCGACTGATTATGCTGCCCAGCTGGCTTGGATAGGGCGTACCGGATTAGGTAACCTGCATATCGAAGAAACCTTACCTGTAGGATAAACAGATGAGTTAATATCATGGCTATGAAAATTGTCTTCTATGAAGGCAAGTTCGTCTGTGTTAGTGCGAACTGGACGGCGACTAATGTAACTGGTGGTGGGTTCTATTTTGATACGATTACATATCTATAACATATCAATAATGAACGGAGAATTGCTGCAAACGAACTTTTGGATATTGTAGTGAACGAAGTGACCTTCTGCCACCCTTCACTGTGCTCTCTCACTAAAACGAGCTAACTCACTGCGCTTAGGAAACGAGCTTGCTTAGTTGTTCAAGATGAGGGTGCTGTAATGGTTTAAACATAAAAATTTTAATGTGTTCATTGTCAAAAATTCCACTAAACAACTTGGTTACCGAATTCTGTTTTGGTGTATTTCACAAACAGCCTAACATCACTTGCACAGACATCCAGCTTTTTACCTCATTTACAAGCTTGTAAGTGATAGATATCCTACAATTGGCTGTGTAGTATTCCTGATCTACTAGGTAGCTTACTAGAACAGACCTTTTTGATTAGGAACGCACTGCTCGGTCTTCTTTAGGTCTATCGAAGAAAGTGTTATTTCTCGATGGACCATTTTGCTGAAGGACCCGAGGGAGAATAATTACTGTCTGACTAGATCATATTGTTAGTATAGAATGGGCACTCAGGTCTACAGTCATCTACACTACGACTAGGATGGCTAGGTTTATTTTGATGTCTCTGTGATTATTAGCCTAGGGAAACCGACCGCAGAAAACGTCGAACATGGTCGCCAGTCGAACGAACATCACAAATAAGGCCGTGTGAACCATGATAATTGGGTGAACCAGTTCTGTAACACACTAGCCGACGTTAAATATAACTTAGCTGGGGCATTCACTAGTAATCGAAGAGATCTTGTGAACGAAGTTATCAGATGGAGTTGCACTAAATCTGGAGGACAAAGCGAAACTACCGCAATTAAGAGCAGTGGAGTTCCAAGGCAAAAGTTTAGAAGGTCTGAAAGCAGGTGAAACGCGATCGGAAATCAGCTAGTAGTTAGTCATCTATTGGACAGCGGTGTAGAGTGTGAAAAGATAGAACCAATAACCAGCTTTTACGTCGTCATGCAAAAGGTACGTCTATCAGCAGCACATTGATATTACAAGGATGAGTTGCTGAGATCGCGAATAGGTTTGAGTGCACTGATTTTCAGAACGGTACTAGATGGCCTGTGGGGTTTCAAGTGAAATGCAACACCATAACAAGTTTCTATATGACGAAGCGAACATAATGAGGACGGTGACGATAAGCGGACGTACCGAATGTGAAGACTGTGGATGATTTTATGCACAAGGTTTCCATTGTTTTTTTGTCTCCGGAGAGAAATTTGGTACTAGAAGATGACTCATGTCATGGAAACAATCACACTAAGAAATTCCTTACTCCGTTACCATACTTTGATACATGAGATGGGGAATTACTCGCATTACTCGTAGGAAAACTGTGAATTCTTTTGTATTAAGAGAACTGAACAGTCAGAATTTGGGGTTTGTCAAACGTGTCAAAAGAGTACCTGGTTACTCACCGAAGATTTTGTCATGAATTACTCCGGAAGTTGCTCAGCACTGATAGGTGATTCGCCAACGGAACCATTAACTGCGTCAGCTGGCGAAAACATTGGCGCACTAGGACTCCAATGGTTCTTGTATAATATTATATACACCCAGCAAGATTGCGGCAAGTGGTTTTCGGATTTGTTACTTTTCCAAACTAACTGAATCCTCCATAGTACCCACTCTGAGTTTGATCAGAGTGGAATGCCACTTGGGATTCCGTAGTGTTGTTGGAGTTGCGATGGTATAAAGCGTATATACTTGTTACTTGCTGATCCGTCTCGTTTGTTCGCAAATGCGTGACCTGGGAAATGAGACTGGACGATCTGTCAAATGGGGAACTGGGTAACCAGGTCTTCCGTTAGTTCTAATAGAGATGCGGATTACTGTTATTATCAATTCCAGTCGGTAGTTTTCATTCTAACGAGTTTATCGCAGTTGTGTGCGTGTTTTCTTCATTCATTGGACCATGGAGATGAAGCCAAACCTATCTGTCGTTGAACTCCTCCTTACCGTTCTATCAGTACGTTGTGTACTGTTATAGGGTCAATACATATGTCTATGTTTTGACAAACTTACAGTAGTCGCGCATAATTGTAAGACGTTCTTGATGGACGTACTCTGTTTGTCCTTCCCTTGTACCGGTAGACGCTACCGAGAGAGAGAGAGAGAGTTAGCGACAGTTATACCCTCATGATCAATCGTAACGAGTTCGATGGAGTCCTGGAGGAGCTTCTGACCTACTTAAAATTGCCCGACTCTTTGCCAAACGGGGATTCACATGAAGACTCTCTAGCGAGTACCACAACTAGCATTGGCCATTACGGTAACTGATATGTACTTGTTTAATGCTACCCTGTGCATAACTCCGCAATAATTGACATGTTTATCACTACAGACCTTAGGGATTTTTTTGAGTTTCCGTAACCACTTGTCTGGAATTAACGCTGAAGAATTATTGGTTCCTCCAAACTGATTGGTGATCCTGTGGGTGGTTTGGATCATTGTAAGAACATTACTTCACAGTCAGCTTCGGTAAACATTTGTAAGCATTTGGACAAGGAATAATTTACATGTTCGTAGAGACAATTCACAAAGGTCTGGCGATCAGCCTGTTGGTGTCTGACTGGAAGGTTGGTTTCTAATTATGTTCGAGGTAGCACAACTGTATTGTACGTTACAAATAAAACGCTGACTTTCACAATTAACTTTTCGATTGGTGTATTTGATTTCGGTTTAGTTCATACCACACACCACCAATAGTGGTGTAAGCGAGTTTTAAACGCAGGTCCTGAATGGTATGAAGCAACCGTGCTGACGGTTGTGTCAGCGACTATACATTGGTTACGAATGAATTGTTATATCTAAAGGCTCGACTCCGTTAGCTTAGAGGTGATTCTCAAGCAACCCGGCCAGACAGTACTTAATAAATTCAGTCTACTAATTAAGAAAGTGTTTTTGTCATTGTTTTATTTACTATATCTACATCTGATTTGGAAACGGGTTACAACCGTTTTTGCCCTCCCAGCTGCTACACAGGCAAGTAATTGTGAGCTTGTTTTCAATCTATTTTTCTGCAAAACTCTTTGTAACGAATGTTTAAGGAGACGGACTGTGCCAGTTGTAAGAGTAAATGCATAGAACATTGTGACATCTCATTCACTATCTGCTATTTTGCGTGAACCTTTTGAAATCCACCTGGAATTGTAAACTGGTACTGTGTACTTATAGCCCACGTTCTATCTCGCTATCTGTCTGCACTGTGTGTTTGGAACATACTCACACACCAGCACTACCGTTGGGTCAATCGTTGTTTAAAAATTCTTCTACGTCCACAGATTGGAGAACGCGGTCAAATGAAGTGTAAAGTTTACTTAGGTGCTTTTAAACTCATAATCTGCGAACCTAATGAATGTTGACCAGGTAACAATTCTCTATCCTTATCGACTTTTTAACAGATCTCATTAAAACGCACCAAATTCGAGTACCTCCCATTGGCTAGGGATTGCCAGTAATGCAGTTCCGTGTCACAGTCGGGATTCGAACTCAGATCACGTTCTCCTGGGGGTAACCTTGTTACCCACTGTTTCACTGTCCTCATGGTAGACAGAACTGATACACCATATGCAAAGGCTCAGCCCCCGTTAGTTCGTAAGTGCTTTTGCATTACAGTTAACTGTGATGAAAATCTACTTGTCTCACCGCCTGTCCAAACCCTGATACAATAGAAGATCTGAAAAGGGGTCAATCAAAAGTCACGTTAAAGTCACTACATCAGAACTGGACGAACAGTCTCAGTGTTACGCCTTCCGTTATTCATTAATTTCCTTGTTGTGTATTGCACCAATTAACTTACAGTTTGTGACCTTGTATGTGTCATCACGATTAGCCAGTGACAGACTGTGATTTCTTTAATAGTGTTGTACGTCTATAAATTCGGCTTCTTGATTCATGAATAGGAACTGCTTATTGCAACCAGTACGAGGTCTTCTCCTTATTACTTGCGTGCGAGATTTCAATTCGAGTACGATTTCTAGGACTATTCGAAGTCCCTAATTCTGAGTATTACATTAACATAGTACCATTGCCAACATAAGTCGAAGTGCAAATCGATCGGCTGACTATCGACTTGCTAAACATACTGTGGTGTCTTCACAAGATTCCCATCGATCTGATTCTGAACGTTTGCTCACAACTATCTACCAAGCATATGTATATTCGGTTATTGTGAAACAACATATAATTTTATTCACTTCCACAACAAACATCCGAAGGTTTATAAATTTCATCCGAGAATCTGCGTGCCTGTAAATAAGCTGTTCACTGGGTGTACTCACATTATAAGTGTTAACAAAATAACACCAGATATAATAAGCTGTACTAGCTCTAAAGTAAGTAAGTACGATTGACTGGTTCACACGAAGTGACAGGAAGTGGTCTTGTCAGATGTAAAGAGTAAACCAAGTTAGCTTATCTGAACCCAGTTATCTGGGATAACTTGAATTGACACTGAGACATCTTAAACTGGAAAAGGTGCACACTTAAGCAGTTGTAAAATAGTTTAACAAGGAAGACAACCGTACAGTGGAAACTCTAGACAACAGCAAATTGGAACGACGGTACAGGGAGGCGGTAGACTGTACATAGCCAACCCGTAAGCGTAACCAAGCTAAGGCTCAGTTATTCAATAAGGAAGGTCGCAAGTTCCAATCCAATCAGATGTAGACAGATGCTGGGTTTCGGGCCCACTGACGTGGAATGAATGGTGACCCAAGCAAACGTGGCCGAAACACAGACACGTCTGAGTAGGTGTACTGAACACAAAACTGTTTACGAGCGTCTGTCATTGTACGCTTTTTTATAATGATGAAACTGTAACTCGTTGCTTCCGTTTCCAGGCCCTGTACAACTCACTCTGTTTGAACAAACCCAGAGCTGGAACGATATCGAAAATACCTGTGGAGTGATCTCAAACTGAGATCACGTCACGGAAGAGTGATGTTGAGACATGTGAAAGTGACATCTGGACAGAGTCAAGTGGGGAGTGTACAGTGCCGATAAAGTTGGCAGTGAACCTTTAACCGCTTCAAGAACTGAGGTATGGTAGTTCACGTGTGTAATATTTGATTCCCTGGGCCGGAGTTACAGTTATGCTTGTCGTTAACCCTAAGTACTCTGACTGTCACAGAGCACAGTCATAAGATCTTTTAATAAAGTGATGACGCTTCGATAGTGTACATTCTAGTGCCAAAATCAACAACAAAAGACACTGTTTTTGCTGTTTGATGATAGCTCAAACTCTCAGTCGAACATATACTGTTCTACTCAAACAGGCATCTAGGTTACACTCAACTATACAAAGACATGACTCAATTTACCAGCATTAATTCTGCATTCAGCAGGTAGGTAGCAATTATAGTAAAAACCTGAAATGATACTATCGGTTTAAACCGGCTGATCGGAATATGTCATTTGTTTAACTCACATGTGATAACTAAACGCACACACACACGTACACCTACTTCTTGTTCATTGGCGCGTTAGTGTATGACTGCGTGTTCGACAGACTGAATGAAGTTTGCATTTCACCCTATGATTTAAACATCAAAGTAGTGTGGTTGTTCGGAGCTGAACAATGAAAGTAGGCTAACATTTACTGAGAAAACCTAACTCCATTTTTGGGGAGAGGGGATGCGACTCGTGGAATCAGTGAGTGTAGGGTGGAGGTGTGTTTTGTTTTGAGTCGAAACTCGATCCATATGACACCATTTTATTTGTCCACAGTTTGCACGAGTAGGTCGAGGTAATACCAGTCTCTTGTTGGGTAGCAATTATTTGTGGTTTGACTTTAAAGTTTATTACAAAGCAACATGTTTGTGTGTGCGTGTGCGTGCCCGCCTGGTTCAGATTAGCCATAGCAGCGAGGAAGTAGCTGCGATTATGGGCAACATCACAGCATAAACCACAGTAAAAGTAAGAAATTCTATAGCGACTAGGACAAGCGTAATTTTTGTAAGATTTACATCATGTATGTGTTTTTCCTTCATAGTTGCTCCAAACATCCTATCAGATCACAACCGATTTTGCCACAGTCTGGATACATCGTCATTCTCATACGATTTTCTCATGGTTGTTATATACCGTACGGCAACATCAGTACATCGCAAAACACGGCTGCAAACTAAAGATAATCCACAGTTTCCGACGCCACAGGACTCACACACACACATCTAGATTCTGAAACACTGAAATGTCTTGCATGTGCTGTACTTGGTCGATGATGCTTAGTCACAGTGAGGTCGTCCGTATGAAATGCATCCGAAAAACCCTCTTTGATGTGTCATGACACTTTAAAGTGGAACTTAACTGAAAAAATGGGCAGATGAGAGTGATCACCCAATGAAATGAGCGGTACTCACAGCGGATAATTAAAGGAAATACAAAGTTTGGGGTTGTGGTGACTGTTATTTATGCCACAGATAGAGTGGAACTATATTATTCATCACGAAAAAGGTCGTTTTTTACACTCCTAATCAAATTAGAATGACACCTAGTTTGTCAGTGCGGCTACTGAAATGAGCAACGGTTCTGCTATCTCGTGTATTTATTTATGGTAACAAACAACAACAGCTTGCCGATTCCATTTTTCCAGTCAACATAATGTGAAACTTCCACCTGCCACTGGACTGATGATTCATCCAGGCCATCGCAACCACAACTACGCATGACTGGCCCAGGGAAACCGGATGTGTCTCTTGTGATTGATTGCTGTTCACTTGCACATTAAACTATCCTGTTATGGCTTAAAGAAGCGTGATCTAACAGCAGAAAACAAACTTCAAAGGGAAATATTTCACTCGAAGTGGTTGCCTACAAAGAGAGTCTACCAAGAAGTTTACTGAGTGTAGTTCGCGATTCACTAGAGGGACGTGCTTCCAGGTTAGATCTCTTTGGGTAATTATTTTGGGTCTTTTCTCGGTGTCTATTCTGACCAGAATCAATGAAATTTATGTTGGGATCTGTACTAGTGGATTTGAGGGTGTGATTACGAAAGGTCCACCAGGAGGCTCAAATCAACTTTACAGCCGGTCCCGATACGTTACTGGCTCAGTGCGCGACCACGACCGACGGCCTGCACAACGTCAGTCTCAACTGCTACTATGCCCATACCCCATTGGTTGGACTATCGTATTGTAGATGCTTCGTTCATATCCTCATTTGTTGATTACATTAAATACTGGTCCAACATTTCCCACACGGTTACACGTAACGTACTCTGAATTGATACTACGAACTCCAGTTTGAACTCCCCTCTTTTGTTCAATTTGTACCACCTCACTGAACTGTTTGCGCTATCAAATTATTGACTGATAATTGCTGACAACTAAATTCCGTGCTCAGAGTTCATTTGGTCAAAAGTTGTATAGTTTGTTAACCATTAATTGTTTATGTACAGAACCAGTTTTATCTGAGTCAGCCTTCAACATTCCGTCTTGTTCTGCCCCGAATTAAGTGGTTTAAATCTGCCTCTTCGTATAACAATGAATCCTGACAGATTCTACAACCCCTTTGTTTGAAACGAAACCCAACAATATTTGTGGTCGGCCATGGTTGTCCTATTCAATGTAATGGTGATATTAGTTTTATAATGGCATATAAATACAGCCAGAGTTATCAAGAGGTCTTCTGGGAGCATAAAAACACAAACCTAAAGTTCCAAGATTAGCTGAAATGTAAAATACATCCTGTTTTGTAGGATCTAGATTTTCCCCACACTACCTAAGCATCCTTTGTTATACGGGGAATCGTTAACTCATAACCGTCTATATAAAGCTATTCCTATCTTCATGTGGTCCATGTACCTGTCAGAGTTATGACGCCTCACCGGAGGCACCTGGGAAAAATTGTTTGTCTGTCATTTGGTATGGGACAAAGTCTAACCACAACGCATCAGGTTTGCTGAAGGGATTGGTGGACTGAAAACTACCAGCCGTGTCACAGTTACAATCACACGTTATCACTGTATTGGAACACGACACTGAACTAGAAACGATCTGAGAGGAGTCTCCAAAAAAAACACTCAGAGACGAGCAGTTAAAAGGTTAGAAAATTATGTAGCCAATGTAATGTAGCTGGACAGAGAGCAGAATGCTAATAGTAGATTAATCAGAAATTTTATTGGTGCTGCCCAAGTTTGGGGAATTATTTTTCTTAGGGTACATTGGTCAAGTAAGTCCTTGACTAAAGATAAATTAGTCCACAAAACAACAGATATATTAGCACCGAGATTGGATGTGACTTCTACCACACGGTAACATAAACTTATGCTGAAATGTCACGGGAAAAATTTGAAATGAGTAGGGCCCTCATGAACATGATTTGATTAGCCTAGTTAACTTAATTTGCTCGACTACTCATGTTTAGGAGTAACGTTTATGAGACTACATTTGACCACTCAATTGTGTTGAGTTCATTTTGAGTTTCTACAAATATCGACTTGAGTTAATCGGAACCTTAACAACTCTCAATGAGGTAATCGGACAGTTTGAGTGTCGTGTACTAACGATTACGGTTAAAAGTTTGAACAGAAAGATTCCGACAGGTCTACTTCAGATTTATCGGGCGATCAATAACTGACGCGGTAAATCGTGGCAGACTCATTCTCGAGTGAGTCAGTTGAAAACAGTTCATACGAGTGTGAATGTTGCAGATGAAAGTGATAATTCTTCCTCTGAATCGTATGGCTCTTGAGACATTTCTAAGTGTCAGTCGATCGCAAGAAAAGCATTTTAAGCCTAAGTAAACCATAAAAGCTACGAATAAATGTTGATTAACTGAGCTTTGGATAAGTGTATGAGCCTCGTCAATATGAGCCAAAAGATACCTTAATAGGGCTGACCAGAGAAATGTAAGCATATTCTGTTTGGGTGATACCATTTCATACGGATGAACCACAACAGATTATGTGAAGAAACGAGTGGATACATTTTGGTCGAGTCATGCAGATTGTGTGTACATGATAAAGAAGCATTTATTCTAAACAGCAGTTTGAAGAAATGGTTTTTATTCTAGGACTTTGCTGAGCATAACATGGAGAAACTTTAGGAATTATGTCCACTAGTTGTGACGGTGGCTAAGGAAAACTCCGCCTTGAGTGTCTACATTCCAGATAATTTTGCCAAACACAAGAAGCACTTAAACAACGAGATAAGGTAGACTTAGTAAGTAATTTTCAAGCTCCAAGGTGACTTTTTAGCTTAATAGGTAAAGAACATGCCATGTAGAGGTACGTGCTTTCTGTCGCTTGTTCGAATCCAACTGAAGAGCAGATTTGGAAGCTTTTTAAAATGAACAAAGCTAACACACTACTTACTGGATAAAACTGAAATGAGAGTTTTTGGTCGTATGAATCACAGTTCTGTTTCAAAAACATTCGACATTCACACTTTCCTCATGTAATCTGTACAAATTGCACTATCGGAATCTGTCGTAATAAAATATGAATTGGCGGAATAAACTTGAGGATATTTTGTAATGATTTATTCACCAAATTTTTTCTTAGTTACACCAGATTTTGACAGTCAACCTTCCTGTAACATTCTCATAAATTTGTTGTTCAATGAATGAACTATAACTATCTTAGACGTACAAATGTTCCTCTAGATCTTTCCAGCAGTTTCCTCATGTTGCATAACTTTTGAGGCAATTCAAAACTGTCACAGATAAGTTAGTCAGTATAATGGAAAGTGGAGAAGGAATGAAGATATTTTGCTGGCATAGAAATATGACGGAGATAAACATCACAGGAGAAATGCATTTGTTCTCCGATTTGACAGATAACAATGACCCAGATCATCATCTCATGGGCGAACATCTCGAAACTGCTACACATAAACATGTAGAGAACAGTACATTGATAAATTAAATGCAAACAGATGCTGATGCATGAACTGTCATTATAAGGGACCGTGATGAGCTTCGTACAAAAACATACGATGTGACAAATTTCTTAATTCCCACATAGCCCGAACATTCAAGGTTGAATGTGGACTGCTCTATTTTTGCTAGGGTGTTTCCTTTGACAGAAAGCGTGGACTACCGCTGTTAGAACAATGTAATTCATCACAAGCGATGACACCATAAACTCCAACATATTAACTTAAGCCGTTTCTGCGACAGGCAGGTGAACAAATTGGGAGTTTAGAGGAGCCTCGCAGAACCTAAACACCTTTCATGGACTAATATCAGTCGATTTTTTCCATTAGACCCGTTGAAATACAGCTGGTGAAAAACGGTTATATTTTTTGCAGCCTAAATGAGAATCTTTATTTCAATTCCAAACGAACTTGTCTGTACAATTTTTCTACTGATCGAGTGATGTCAGCGATTTTATGTGTTAATCGTAAGTAGCGTAGTAAGTCTGATAACCTTGAGAAAACGCGCTTGCGAAAATTGTAGACTTTGGCTGGACTCGAACCAGCGACAGAAACGGTGTGCTTAGACGTGGTCAGTGCTCCATTAACTGATTTATGAAGCTCAGAATTTTTAAATTTGGACTTAACTACTCACTCAACTTATTGCATAATTTGGATTCCACCATAAGGTCCAGGGAACTGACTGTCCAAGGAGGATTTCTCAGTCATTTAAAGTTGGAATCCATCAAACGCCGTCGGTGAGTATTAAAGCTGAATTACTGGCAAGTAGTTTGGCAGATCCGATAAGTTAGAACACACCGAATTGCGAAAAATTTTAACCTCGGCTTCATTTGAAACAACACTTGAGTCGTCTTGACATGTTCTTTCTATCTCTGGGTCGGATCCAATCTAAGTTAAACCTCTTCTCAATTAGGTCCCTCCTAAAGTATTTTGTGTACATCGATCATCTGATGAAGCAGCTATATGAATTCGCCGACGTGACACCTTAAACGCTTTTCTAGATTGCAAATCATTCTATTTTCCCCAACGCACACAATAATTCTCGAATACAGTATGATTCAATTATATCTATTACTTGGTACAAGTTAGTGGTAGTGAGAACTGTAGGATTTTCCAGACAACTTTGTTACAAAAGCATTAGAAAAACCACCGATATTTGTGATATTGATAAGCCTGAGTTAGCGACTTTTGAAATATTCATCCTACGGTTAATAATTCATACCGGTACATCATCTGAAGCGGGTTTGGAAGTTTATTCGAATTCAAAATAGAAGGTATTCGTACTGTGAGTTGCAAGTGATTGAACAGAGAACATTTTGTATATGGCTGTCTAGCTGTGTGTACATTCTTAATTCTATATTACTTCCAACTGAGGTTGAGCAGTATTGATAAGTGATCGCAAATTTTACATTTTCAAGCCATTTTTTCGAAGCTCACTTTAAATGATACATTCTCGATCCTACCAGTAGAGCATATTCTTTAGGATACGGATGACGATTAATGAGGGAAGTAGCTTGTCGCCATTCAAATCAGTCGTGCAACTTGAGCAATAGTGAGAAATGTTTGAAGAGTTAGCTATCAGTGGAGCAGTGAGTAACAGTCTCGTCTCACATTCATGTAAGTTCTTCTACTCAACCCCATGTTCGAATGAAGAAGTGAACTACTGATGTGATCTGACAAAAGCTGTATTTAATTGCAATGTTTACAAGAAGGGATCAGCTCAAAACGATTCATACAAACAGCTACTCTTAGGTAGTAAATATAGAATGTTCACTATTGTTGAATGACCTAAGGATAACATTTGTTAACTGACTTTGTCTGGGGGTGTATTAGCAGGATCTGAGATGTGAATCAGTTGTTCTTGAACAACGTAAAAATGATCAGTATCCCCGGTTTTATTTTTTTGCATACGTAGTGTACAAACTCGGCTTGATCTGTACCCTGTACTTTGAGGTCAGACAAATGTGTACCCATGACGATGTCAACAAGAAGAATACATTCAAGGGGAACACCTTACTGGATCAGAAAAACTCAACGTTTCATAATTCTTTAAAAATTACTATTTGGTAGCTATTGCGAGAAAAGAAGGAAACTAGCTTTCAAGTGAACTTTGAATAAAATGAGAATTTCCTTGCAGTTTTGAGGATATGCAGTGAAAGGCTGAAAAATTGTGTATTCTCTGTAAATT
Organism: Paragonimus heterotremus; assembly: GCA_013368495.1. Lineage (NCBI taxonomy): Eukaryota > Metazoa > Platyhelminthes > Trematoda > Plagiorchiida > Troglotrematidae > Paragonimus > Paragonimus heterotremus. The sequence goes on along the minus strand of LUCH01000132.1, from coordinate 65,065 downwards.
ATCTTTACAGAGTCATCTGACAATTACGTAATCAGTTGTACTTGTATTCGGTTTACTTGAGCTTACTTACAAGAGTACTTCGTTCATTAATCAGAAAAGCAGTGAGGTGTTATAGTGACTTTAATGTAATTAGTAATGGATGTTAGTGGCGATGGTCATAGAACCAGTTACCGAGGGAATACGGTCGTCACTTAGACTACAGAGATTAACTGTCAGAATTTAGGTTCATCAGTTTCTTCCAGAAGAGTCAAAATAGCGACCAAGACCGGTCATAGTGCAGCCTCAAGTTGAGACCAATCATTGACAGACATTATATTGCACCAAAGCGGAGCCCTTCTGCGCCGAACCAGATGTAGCTTCTGGTCCACATTTACTCGAGACAACGGTTTTATGAAATATGAAGTAAAAACAGGTAATAACATGGTGATGATTTATTTTTGTGAAATTTAAGGGAAATGGGTCTTCATTTTGAGATGGAATATGTAGAAAACTATCACGATTAAAAAATTCCTGGTTAAAAAGTCGATATTTCGTATGATGTTCGTTTGTTTGATGTTTTAATATGAACTGAGTTTTATATGATAATTGTGATACGGAATTATTGCACGCGTTTTTGATAGTTTTTTTGAACAGAGATGTAAACAATGCTCGCCTTTGAGAGAACACACGATATTCCGAACGTGCTTACACACTATTTAGTTTATCCTGCTTGCAAACATATCAGGCAGTAAGTCAACGTTGGTGACAATGTTCTTTTCTCTTAAATTTCTGAGAAGTAGTTAATCAAAAGATTCTTGAGGTAATTTTGGATTGCATAATTGTGTCTCACTGTCAAGCGATCTACTGCGTAAGTGCTGGTGCAAAGAGAATTACTTGGTACGCATGATGCGGGCTTTAATAAGTAACATGTTTAGAACCATACTTCATTTTAATAGAGGAGTTCGTGGAATTGCACACCGCCTTTACGCGGAAAGATTTAAAAAACACGTGATGATCTAATATCAGTCGCAGAAGAGAACCTAGGAGGTTCTAACGTTTTAAAATATTTTCATACAGTGTAATTCAAGTAGTTGCCACCACTTTCACTCTAACTGATGACAATCTATGATCACGACATAACACTGTCAAACTGAAACTAGTTCTCTTCACAAATCATGGAAAATGTTTGAGTCTTATTTAATCAATTCGGAAAACTCTCACCCTTTTCACTGTGAGAATGAGATAAATGGGGAATCTCCTCGAAGACCTGAGACAGAAATACTCGCACCAGATCGTCTATTCCTTAGCTTTAAGTAACCTGTTGAAATGCTCAAGACAAAACGTCAACGGAGCAAGTGGAATATGTAGACTGGGTGACAAACTTTGGTATGAAAGTGGTAGAATTTTTGTAGATAAATTCTGAAGACAGTATTCCAGGGACACAGAACGATCATACCTGCTCTAATCAGACGCTTATGTGATATTGACTATTTGGGGTAACATCCAGATCCAGGTCTAACTAATTGAGTGGACTGTAGTGTTCGCTTTGGATGCATACATTAACTGTTACGTAATGCATTTTGTGATTCATCTAACGACATATTTTGATGAAACCTCTGTAAGTGGCTTGAGGAAAAACATAACGATAACAAGTGTTCGTTACAAGATTACTCCAGTCTCAGTGGAGATTTGTAACAAGCTCATAAAAGTTCTAGAAACTTTGAATTTTTAAGCTAAATTCCGATGATACTCAAATTTTCTTAAGCAGCATCCATCGACATTGACTAAGAGAATAGGCGTCCAGATGGAAAAGAATCACTTGTGCACTCATGACTGATTTGCATCAAGTAGATACAACCACAAAGACACATGAATTCCACCTAGCTACAATGATCTAAAGAAATTTCCATGGTGAGTATCCTGTTCGATTAGACAACCGTTAAGAGATATTACTGTCATATCAACACAACTTGAATATTCACAGCAAACCTATTTTGTACGGTTCCTGTTTGAACAACTTTCTAGCATCCTGATTTGTTTTTATCAGCAATATGAAAATATACGGACTTTAAGGCAAAACTTCAACTAATAAATAGTTTGGCAGATTTATGATTTTAGATGAGATCCAATTGTGAAAAATCAGGCCTCCGGCTGGATGTGAACCAGCAACGGAAAAGACCATACCATCTCGTTTGTTCCACCGTATGCTAATTGTCCAAGAAAGGAATTTGTTTTGAAATGTATTTAAAGAGACATTCAACTTTTTAACGTTGTTTGATTAACACAAATGTAGCTCTAATGTCCTGCTCGATACCCTTATCGTTCTTACCATTCGCTAACTACACCAGTTAAATGCAATCTTGTAATGAATTTGAAAAAATGAGAATACAATGTAAATGTGCTAACCATTATGCTGATTTGGATAGACAGGTTGCTTTTACACGAGTGAATATGAACAGAGCAGCGTGCACAATAGATCATTTAGCAAAAGATTTATCAAACATCCCGAAGTTTTTGTCAGTTGTACTGCTTTAAGGTAACTCAGAACGATATAAACGTTGTTCTTATACAGTCATCAACACTGCTGCACAAACATTAGATTTTTTGTCTTGCTCGTGTATATACAAGTAAAAGACGCACATGTACACATAATTACACGATGTGCATAGTTGAAAGCATGTTATTTTTTGCCAGGTGATACAAACCAAAATTGTCTTAACTCATAAATATGCGGACAGTTCAGTTCGAGTTGGATTAAAGTAACGTGTGTTTTTATGAGAACTTCTTTTCTTCTCTTGCGTATGCCGTTTTCAAGGAGTACAGATATGGACTTGAATGTTAATCTAAGCTTTGCGGATTGCACCCACGAGCCTCCGTCTCGATTCCAAGCTACGTTGGCTACCATATTCTTGTCTAGTCAACGTACCTCAAAGGTTCTCACTAGGAGTTAGACTTGGACCAGATCATTGGATCAGTGTTCTGCGCTGAGAGGAAAAGCTTCGTCATGTTGGTGACATGCACTGAACAATTTTTTTTGTTGAACCGCCCTATGTTCAACGGGTATGTATGTATAAATTGTTCCCTTCTATTTCCTTTTGGAGAACTCCGTTCGACTTTGCCGTCAAAACTGAAGACCGAACCATCTTCAACTGGAAATCGATTCCACATTATCGAGTGACTTCCTGGGTTGGCCTAATAATGTGTTTATTAGGAGAATTGATGAAAAATGAAATGTTCGTCCCTGTCATCCATTCGTCTGTCCACAAGACATGATCGTTTACCCATTGCGCTTGTTGGGTTTTATTATAAGCAATCGACTACAGAACTCCACTACCGTCGAACAAACGACATGCAACGGTTTTCCGATGTCATTTACATTTAACAGGTCACTTGTAATATTCTGTTTTAATCTCCGTCGGATGCCGAATGGGCAAACTCTCCTTTAGTCGATACATTTCTTTGCATTAAACATACCAGGAAAATGGTGCACTGTTAAGTTACTTCATCTTAAGCGTTTTGCCATATTTCCACAGCTGAATGGCAGAATACTGTTTCTCCTATCCTGTTGGTTTGTACTGGCCATATATCAAGACGCACAATAAGCTCTCAGCAAGTCTTAACGGATTAGCGAACAGTGCTCAGGTGCTACAGCTTATGTGTACAACAATGTGTACATATATTTACCAAAACCTTATATCGAAAAATGGAGATTACTTTGAATTTTAGAACACTTTAATCCACTTCAGTTTGGGGTAGTCCTGTACTTGGGGGATATGGTCATTTTAATTTGTTTTATCGATCTGATCTGGTAAAATGTAATCTGTCTTAACCCAGGCGTATACTGTAATTATATGTACGCACAAAAGCCTGGTCTTTTTACCGAATAATTAAAAGAATTGCCCAAAAAATTCCGATATCCGTATAATTATGAGAGGCAGCGCTTTGTCAAAATCCAGAGTTGTTACTATTTACAGTTTGTATAATTTTTGCTGGCTTTACATTAACGATTAATTATAGCAAATCAAAATTTCAACACCTCACGATATGTCTTCTCCTTGTTTTAACTAAATACAGAGTGGTTTGTATTGTGTCACAATCAGATCAATTGTTCTCGGATTTTATAGCACGGAATCAACTTGTTGTAGTAGTAGCTACAACATATTTTGTGTACAGTTGTAATGTTATCGTACATCCTATTGAGTTGAACAGGTTACATCTATCAATTGCGGATGACAGCCGGTTTGAAACATCTATCATATACTTTTATTTTGATAGATGGTACATGTCTACACCTAAAATGTCCCTGTCCATTCCGTCCGACTTTTTTTCTGTTATGCGTCTGTCTCAGTGGATTGCTGTTTGATTGGCATTAATCAACTTTTACATGCCAGCCAAACTGAGACACAAATTTAGTACTGAACCATACCCATCACATTTAGCCTCTCGGATGAACTACTGGGCACGTGTCAACTAGGTTGCGGGTATGTGTGTGTATGTGGATGGCAGATGAGTTGCAGAGTTCTTTTGTGTACAAAACACGCGAGTACATCCACTCAACGCCCCATTAGCACTGATGTTTCAGAACAGTAGGAGGTAAAGTGCGTTTGTAAAATGCTAATTTTTTTTAAACTCACAGAAAACAGATACTTGAAGTCCAGTTTTATTTCAGGACTGTTTTCCATTCATTTATTTATGCTTTCAAGCAACCAATCAATAGAATAGGGGGAATCCCATTTGATTCAGATTGTAATCAATGCCTCATGCTGGCAGCACTGTTTGGGAACGCGCTGGTAGTAATTCACAATGAGTGTTTTCTGTTTGTTTCCTTTCTATCCACTTTCATTTCACTCCAGTTGTGTGTCTTGATTTGTTTTTGAGCGTGCATATATTTCGTTCCCCATTAGGCGGTATGCTCGTTTATTGCACCCAAAAGTAATACTGACATTTGCCACAACAAGCAACTGACCTACCTGTGTATGTATATCTAGATTTGTTTATGTAGTGTGTGTGTGTGTGTGTGTGGGGTGCATATCGAGAATGTAAACTCAGAGCGAGAAGCCGGTATTGAGTTTGTTAAATGTTAAATTAGGTTCATACTGCTGTTTATATGTGTGTGTGTGTGTCATACGACAGGAACTAACCACATGAATTCTACAGGCAATCTCTTAGTTGAACGCAGTTGTAGAAATGTTAGAAGTGCCATGGAGATCCACATGAAAGCGGGAGGATGAAACTGAATGAATAAAGTTATATACATAACTACACGAAAACTAACAAACAAATAGACAAACCAACAACCTATACTGACTGGTTTCCGTTTTACTGGTCTAACCAATCGGCCACATCATCCATGGCAGGCATAGTTTTGTTCTAAGTTGAAGTCATGGTAGCAAGTGAACTCAGTCCCCCTCCTCTCGTGAACTGACTGTGCTTAGCCAACCAACCAACTAAATGAGTGAGTGGGGGAGACGACTGAGAGAGTGAGCGCACGCGTGGATGACTGATTGAACTGGCCATAACTTGGCGAAGCAAATGTGAAATAATCCTATTCACGTCACAACTCCATTAAGCGTAAGTAGAACTGACAATTGATTTTTAAATATAGCAATTAGTAAAACCCTAACCTGGTGGTGGTGGTGGCGTTATTTGCGATGAGGGTGGCAGAAAAGTGGGGATTGGAGTGATTAAGTTTGTTCAAATTACAATCGACATGATCACCTATCCATTTGTCCAACTGTATTTAGAACGAGAGAAAAAGTGAGTGTGCGTGTGTATGGGAACCAAGTGCTTTGTCAGGACGACTAAGGTGGGGTGTTGACTTCCGTGGGTTGAAGTAAGCGAGAAAATGGTGAAATGAGAGAAAAGTAGGGATAGCAAGGGAGCAAATGCATTAAATTTGGCCTAACTCTTGTCCAGTTGATCGTTTAAATTCCAGTCAGAACAACAATCCGTGTTCTGGTTTTGAGAACAGCTCGGGGTTATGGGGAAATTGTATGAGAAGTAGAGTTTACAATTCAGTTGATAAATTTTGTTGCCGTTCCGTAACGTTCGTCAAAGTATTGGATACAAAATAAAAACCTAACTGTAGTTACATAGCAGTTTGGAAAACCTTTTAGAAAGTGTTGAGAGTGTGATAAATAACAGCGATAAGTGCACAAATTGCAAACTGTTGGAAACCCTGTTCGAACAAAATCACAAGGCAATCTGGGTGAACACTTGTCAACCGATACAAACTACCACAGTATAGTGGCAATCGATAGTTGAAGCTTTGACGTTGTACTTTTGGCAACTTGATATTCTCTTAAAATCTTGGTATGCACGGTAATCTTCCATCTCATTGAATTAGCCTGACCGAACATAACCTACTTCGGAGTATATTACAATTTTACACTAGTTAGATAAGCTGGACAGCATGTATCCCAATCCACTCTTGCTATACCCTGCCCTGTACGTAGATAACCTAAGTTCCTACCAATCACTTCAGACATTTGGTCCGATCTGCCAGTACATGAACGTTGTAATCATAAGGTAAAGCGATTACTACGTGTTCGGTGTTAGCGAATGCACACCTAGTAATAGACAAAGAACTGCCACGGTTGATTCAATTTTTTGATGATAACATATGCTAGCTTAGGATGAGATGGACCGAGTGCAACCTGACAGGTGGACGATTGACAGTCATGAAAGATGACTTTAATGGCTACTAAGAATGACGGCCACGTCATTCTGAACTTCTATTCGTAAAACCAAAACCGATGAATAGGGACAAAGTCTTGTTAATGAATTCAAACAAAGATGAAACCGATGAGAAGTGTTAACTTTTGGTTGGTTAGATTCCTTCCCTTCATCCATTGGAAACATGTATTATTCGGAGAGAGGTTAAAATGTGCATTAACTACCGTGGTTGTAAGCGTATTATATTATGGTAGTTGAAGTTGATTACTGACTAGAACAGATGCAACCTCCAGTCATACAGCTAGACCTGATATACCCGTCAATGATCATGCGATATGGCAGTCAAAGTGATAATGTGAATAGATTGACGTGAGTAAACACGACAACCGATACAGTTCAAACAACTGGCAAGCTACAGACCACCAAGAAACCGTGCTACATCGTTGGATAAAACATCACCATTATGGACACAAACGATACGTCAACCAATAAGATCAAACAAACCATTGAACAATGAAGACAGTTGAGAGAGGTGGTCAGCAATTTCGACTGCTCAGGATCAGCGCAGCGCTGTTCTGTACTGCAAAAGATTTTGGGCGGCACCCAACCATGGCTTTGATTTTACGGAAGGCCATTCAACGTAGTCCATTTCAGATAAATCTGCAATCTCTGGACCGTTTGTGTTGACATACATTCCTTTATAATACTTGTTTTCAGTCTGCATCGCATATTCGACATTCTAATTGTCTACGAAAATAACCAGACTGTAATTCCAACTTATGTTTATTATTCCTTACATTTTCTTTATTCTATCTCCCGTCAACCACCTTACTAAGATCAACTGTGGCAGAACAGTGGGACGCTATATTGTTACATGTCATTAACACACCGATCGAATGGAACCTGTCCACCCTATTTATGGATTAACTTGGTGTGCTAAGTTTGAGATTAAACTAACCGAATTGATGATTTGCACAAACAAGCGGTGGTTTTCTTTCAGCCATACATTCTGAACAGACATTTTGGTCAAAACTTAGAGACAAATTAGTAGGTAAAACTTATGCGTTATCCATTTTTGCAATGAGGCATGTTCCTGTGATCGATTTGGACGTCCGATGGTCAACCGTTGAGTTCTCTAGACATTCAATAGCAAACAAATGGAGTGAATAACAAACAACAGTCACCCTAGACAATGAAGTGACAACACAGAGAGTACGTATCCCAACGATCGTATCAACCAGCCCATGTTTGTAAACACTTAGTGAGGAAAGCCATTTGATCAAACTGTCCGTTGTGACTGAAGTTAAAAACAGACTTTCTTCTCGACTGTCTCTCCCATCTTCTTTTAATGCTATGTTCTTTAGTTTTCTTTTCCTACCCATCCATCCAAAAATTGCACAATAGTAATAACAATATACACTCCTAGTCAAGAGGGATATTTGAACTTTATAAACTTTCTTTCGACTATGAAAAATGTCTGAAAACTGGAATAGTGTGTTCAGAATTTACTCATATAAGTACTACAACTTATCCTGTAGGTTGGCACCTTCTCTACAAACTCCAGTTGATCAATTGACGTTTACCTGTAAACATTTTAAAAAGTCGTCTAACATTTGAAAACAGACTTGCTAGCGCAAATTTCTGTGTCCTGAGCCGTCGTATCATGAGTACTGTATGGCCATTTGTATATGTCAACAAACATCAATACCAGATTTACCTGACCACCAGGTTTAGTAACAATGAGACCTGTTCTGCAGCAGTGCTACGTCCATCACCATAAGCTGTCTTCCAGTCTAGTTCAGAGATGGCAAGACCACCTTAAATAAAGAAGCCGCCAATGGTTTTGGCAAAAAGTACCTGAGTGTGTTCGTCATCAGTTCCACCTAGTCGGTATATACATCTAGTACAAACAATAGGGATGTCACGTGAACAATTGTTTTCATACCACACATAGTGTTCCCAAAACTTCCAACGCTTTGTGTAAAAAAGTCTCCAGGTCCCGGTCTCATCTCTTCTACAATTTTGAATCGCTTCTGGAAAATCAGGATACTTCACTTATTAACATGTAATCAGCAATCCAAATAACGGTGGTTCAGATGATTAGATTAATAGGACTATCTTCCATAACCGAGAAAACATCAGAAAAGGTGATGAAAAGATTGGAACTTATAGGGCACTACTGACAAAAGTAAAACGAAAATGCTCTCCAACAGCGAATATGAATTAACCGGTTACTCAAATTACGTACGAGAAAACATGTTCAAGATAACGTAACCAAAAATGATAAATTGTCCGGAATCAATGGAGAATGAGCCCATTGAAACAATCGGGTGTAGATGACAGTGAGACCGTGTCAAACAATACTAAGCAAGTCGTAGTAGATACGCAACGGCAGACATTCTGTGCGTGTAGTGATGGTGGTGATGCAAAATTCCTCAGACTTGTTTATTACACAATACAAAAAGCAGGATAAAATCAAATTTGGAATCAACTTTCTACAAGCAAACCGAACATGCTTTAATGAATTAAATAGTCGGTATACTGTTAAACATCGAGTGATAATTGTAGTAAACGAATTTCAACAAATCCAACACCGAGACTATAAAGTCATTTGGGCTTATTGTGCAACGTGCCCACGGAAGACACCAGAGGATAGAGCAATGAAGGTTCTAAATACCAATGTTAACTACTGCCATGACTTTCCAGAAGACACAAAAACCTGAGGTCATAACTCACAACAATATAATGTCTTCATAATTACTTATCTCGTGTAGTTCTCTGAAATTGCAGGTTTACTTGTTGCTATGTCATTTGACCAAACGTCCCAGTGACCAGATGTGTTACAAAAGAGCATGAGGTCTACTACCTGCAAACCATGTGAATCAGTGAATTATTGTTTGTGACATTTCTGCAGTCCACACAGGTATTCGTATCGGCACTGTTTATAAAACACAATAAGGTATTGAGTTAGTCGTTAAAATAAGACCATTCCGATCGAAGCGATAACAGATCACCAGGTATCCGTAAAGAATTTGAAGGGAAAAAATCTGTTTTTGTCTGTCCAAGTTCCTTCTATCGTATCAGCTGCATAAACATATACATCCGACAGTTTAATTTGGTTGAATTTTGACAGAAATACAGAAGTAAACATTTTTCTGTTTGTTGATCAAAGTATGAACCAATAAACACAGTAAACCTTCCGTAAACAATTCTGATGTATAGCTCTCATAAACTAATGATGTTTACCCCACACAAGAACATCATATAATGAAAGTTTGGCTTCTCTTAAAAAATGCGAAGAACTCACAAAACCTTGTTTCCCGTACTACTAACAGGCAAAAGCGTATTTGTATACTTGATAATTTTTGCGAGGTAATGTACTTTTGTCCACAATACCAAGTTCATGTCCATTAGATTGATTGAGACCAGTCATCCCTCTCCTCCACTGAATAAACACATTTCCTGTTCCTGGAGAGCACTTTTTGTTTGAAAGGATACTGTATTAAGTAAACAATACGTTACAAAACGCAACGGCACTCGTTTCGTAGTTGAGAACAAAAGGCATCATTTTCAACATATCCTATTCCGTTCGGTACGGAAGCATCAAGTTATGTACAACACTTTTGTAAAGTGAACTATTTTCAAATGGTGAAAGTTCCTTGAAGACTTTAACCATTGTAATGTGTTTCAGGAAAGTTCTTTGTTTAAACAACCCAAATAAAGTTGGAGGATGAAACAGCAATTCGAAATTGATTGTTAGAAATCTGAACTAGTCGCTTATCAGGTGTGCTGTGAGATATTTTCATGCAGTGAAATCTGTGCATGCCTACCAAAAAAATGTTTACTGTTTTGTTGTAAACGCCAGTTGCACAATCTGAGTTTCAAAAGTTATGTACTCGCCCCTCTGATTGACATACTGGTTTGAACCTTCTGTCACCTATCATTCAAGAACTGTGATGTTTGTGAACGTACTTCATCTGAAGACATAATTATGATTAGATCTGAGCAATAAAAGTGGTATGGAAGCTACTGTGCACTGAGAGAAATGTCTCGAGTAAACTACCCACAGTAGTACGGAATGGGTGTTGCAGCGTTTGACGTCAACGACATATTCAACTAATGACTTGTTTCAACAGGGCAAGATTTCGCCGTTTCTTACAATACAGCTTAACAGATTGAGCAAAGTAGGGCTCATCGGGTTTTTACCACCTTCACACAGTAATTCAAAAACCGTGTCCCGCGATAGTTCAAAAATTGTGAGTATGGAATCGCGGCAGGAGTAACCAACTCACGTGGTAGCTTGGTCAACTCTGTACCTACCGAGCACTAACTATTGTGTTTCTGATCAGATTGCAATTTTTCTGTTAGATTGATCGCTTTGTCGATTGATTATATTTCGATCACTAAATTCCTAACAGCTTCAGTTAGCTGTTTTGAAACAAGAGTGTTTTAGTCAAGTTTTGCTCACGTTGGCGTTTGTTAGTAGTGTATGTCTTATTCACGATCGAGATTTCACCTCCAGTTTACCATCTAATGATGTAACACCAGCGTTAAATGAGAGGTAGTTGTTTACGATCCAACGGTGTACTGTGTTTAAATCACTCTGTGGTTTCCCGCTTACATTCACATTGTCCACCATATACCAGATTTTAGTCCCGTCGAAATACAGTAACAACTGGGAATTGATATGTTGTGAGATTATGAGCACAAACAGAACAAAGATCAGAGTTTCTAGGTATTGATATGTCCGCTGAGCTTGGCATTTAGGTTGCAAACGTTTCATCACCATGCGAGGTAACATCATCAGTGAGTAAGTGTTTAAGCTTATAGTTCTTGAGTGTGGAGTTTGGTGAAGTTCGATAGGTACCTATTCTTATATAACAGGGTAAATTGACCTTCTGACCCTAATTCCGGTTGGTCGCTTTCTATTTTTTGATCTTTGATCTGACCTACTATTGGTTGATTCTGGTTGCATTTGAACTTTGACTCGATTTTCTACTAGCTATTTCCTGCACTCCTTGGGTTTTTGATCTGGTTTCTGATTGGTTATTCCCTGTTACTATCGGACTTTAACCTCGAATCTGATTCGTTAGTCCTTGTAAACTGACTGAGTAAGTCATTTCTTCTTTGTGGAATTTCATCCGATTGGTTATTCACTGTAACGCTTCGACTGTATATTTTCATTTTATCTCGGACTTTATCTTTTACATAGCTGGCGTTTAGATCCACACGGCTGCTGCCGGGCTACAAGATGTCTTGATAATAACCGAAGTGGTTTTAAACTTTGACCTTTTTCTGATTATTTTTTGAGTTGAAAATGTGTACATTTGACTAGTTTACAAACACCAGTAGAGATACCGAGAAATCTGTTCGACCAGGAATCATGTCTTATCAATGTTTTGTGTGTCCCATTCAAACATACTTATCTTTTTGTCAGTACCGTTTATTTCTTTCTGGGTAAAGTTTGTCACTTAGTTACTAATGTGAACGGTAATACTAGGACAAAATTATCAAGTGCTTGGGGAATCGACTTCATCGGAGATGTTGATTAATTCAACCATCCTCATAAATAAGGACTTGGAGTAAATGTGGTCACGTACACGAACAACCAGAGATACTAGCTGGTGGGCCACATTCGTTTTGACCAATCACTCATGAACAACACTAGGACAAATTAAATGCCCAGTATGGATTTTAGCAAGTCAGTTCCACTTATGTTATTTTTTTATCTCATAGGCTGTCACAGGTGGTTATTGAATGGACAACAGTTTTGTATAAAACTCCTAACGGTTTTCCGGTAATAACTCAGTACAGACTATCATCGAACGGGGCAATTGCGGCTTCAGTTTGCGACTTTCACAGCACACATAATATTTTGTTTCATTAAATTGATCCCGTCAGATATCTACATTTCACTTCTGTGTTGTGTATGGGTGGGTGTGTTCGTTATTGCATGATATCTTTATTAAGTGGTCAGTTGCCCTGAATTCTGAACGTGATATCCATCATGCGCTTGTGCGCACGCTTGCGCTCCCTATCAGTGACACACAGTCTTGTCCATTTATGCGTGACTTCGCTTATGAGGTAACGGCTATTGCTACTGAAACGAAAAATGAGCAAGCTTGATGGAGCCTATTGGAGCATCCGACAAATTGACCAGTCTAATCCATCGCTTCATTCTTGACAGCTTCAACTAAGCCCTATTCGTCGGCTTCGGATTGAACAGATTCGTTTCGTTTATTATCTAATTATACTCTCTCCTTACTCCTTCAGTCAATTCGTGACATACCGACTTCATCCACCACCCATCCCATTCCTGAAATGCGCTAAGCTGTAGAAAAATTCTGACATCTTTTCATCTATTTCCGGCCTCTTTCGCTGTGAATTCCGAAAAGCAACATTACGTGTCAATTGATGAAATAAAAGAAATTTTGTGACCCGATAGCTCACAGAATTGTTAGCTTGCTTTCTGACATTCCTTCTTGTCCCGTTATCAGCTGCATACATGCACGCAAGTTTACTTGATTAAATCGAAAAATCTCTCGAAATTCCTTGATTATTTGATGTATGCTTGCTTTTGTGTGTGTATGTGTGCGTCTTAGTATAAGTGTGTGCACATCAAACACGTTTACCGAGTTTTATGGGTTACAAGTTTGAATTAACGGAACCTCATAAGCTCATCATGAGTGTGTGTGTGCAAGTATGTCACCACGATTGTGCTCTCAATGAATCCATGTCCAAGCTGAGTACCGGTAAACAAAATAATTCCCCACATCAATAAATTTCTATTTGCTTATTTGTGTGAATGGACCAGTAAACAGCAAGAACAAAGTATTTGATCTCGACTTGGTCCGGTGAATTGGGCTGAATTACAGGGTAGTTTATTACAGTCGGTTTTTAACAGGCAGACATAAACTCCAAACAAGGTTCTTGATGAAAAAGTTAGAACAGAAATTGAGAGAGTTGGTGGTATTTTCTTAAGCAAAAACTGACGATGAACCAATCGAATATGTGGAAAAATTGTAATCTGTATGAAGCCTGTACGGAAACGATGCTTCGTGCTTGTACACACCTATGGTGTGAAGTTTCCGTAGGAGAGGAAATTGAAAGATTTGGCCACCTGTTCACAAAATTCTTGAAGGAGACCACACATTCTGAAATGGGATTAAACATAATTCACGATTAATTGCAGCTGGTAGATTTCTATACACACTTCAGCCAGCCGTTTCAAAAAGAGGCACTAGACTTGAGTGTCGCCGTTGTTTGAGCTCGTCACTAGTACATACCCTTGTCATGGCGGGGATGGGAACTCCGGTTACGCTTTCAAGAGGCAACCTTGTTCACCACTGCGACATTGACTTCACATTATGTACGACCTATTTATCCTGCGTGACCGCTCAGTCACGTTAGTTTGTGAGTAATCTTCAGGCAGTAGATTTTTTCAAGTGAGTTGGATGGTAGGCTCATGAGAAGGCGGGAGCTGCAAACAATTGCGAATGATTTTCAACCGAACTCAACAAACCGTCCCCAAGAGATAACAGTTTCCTTGATTACTTATTGAAACTGTTGAGAAGTTCCGAGTACTCAAAACATTTTAAAAGTGTTTGTACTCAACACTAATGGATAATAAATAACAAAAGTATTTCTGCTTTGTCTGACCGTAAAGGATCCCTCGTGGACACCGACCGCCTTTTCTGGTGCCAATAATATTTGCTGTATAGAACATTGTGTCATTTTCTCCAGCTAATACGGTTCTTTTTTTCTCATTTACTGAAATCGATAAGCATTCCTGCGCCTGGCCGGCAAATTACTAGGATGCCATCTTAACCCAGAAGGGGTTCGGAGAGGTATTTCTGGATATTTTCTCAGTGATTCATGGAACCAGCTGTTCATATTGACCATAGTTTCACGTTTATATCTTATAATGTTTTCCGAAAGTGTTCCCCATAAACTCAACGTTCCCTTATGTGCTTCTTTCGGTAAGGTAAACTGAACTCCGAATAACCTTGCTAATAGTGTGTCGCTGAATTTCACATTCCGGAACTTCGGCAAGGTTAGACTGTGCAATAGACTATAAGAAGCTTATGAAGTTAAACAGCAATACATGACAGAAAACATAGTTTTGTTAAACACAACGAAGTTTTACAGGCAAATTGGAATATATTGACCCTATTCGTCAAGTTACCCAATACACGAAACCCAGTGAGTTACAAAACAGAAGATCGTGCCAGTTCTCTGAAGAGTACTCCAATCACCTATCTTTTAAATGTCAGATACCAGCATTACTTGTGGGTATGGAAATGTATGAATCAGAATTCGTGTCTCAAAATCTGTCACTTAGTAGTCCAGGACGAAAGCTTTGAAAGACTCAAAATTTATATAGGAGAACGTTAAATGACTATCCAAAATGTAAATATTCGATGTTACAATAAAATATGCGATTCAAAAAGATACAAAAAGATTTGCATGCAAGTTATGTGTAGTTAGCGCTTAAGGACGTACAATAGTTACCAAGTCCACGAAGAAATCTATGTTTTATGGCTACCGTTTTCAACCAGTAGATTTTAGTAGATGTGATTAATTGAACTTCACTAAATCATCAGTTAAAACATAGTGACGATTAACTATGTAAAAACTGGCACAAAACAAGAATGAAAACGAATAGCGAGGTTTTCCTTTGCGATATTTACGAAAAATTAAACAAACCTGAAAGTGTCTTCTAAATAAAAACGTTTTGTTCACCAGCCACTTTCATGATGCATCAAATCCGTTACCCTAGGCAGAAGCGGGGAGAAACTAAAAATCACTTAATCTATTTACACATCAATTCTCCACCCTGCCCATTCCTTATCTGCAACAATGTCTTTTTGTGTTCCTTTTGCTAATCTCCGTCATGTTGAATTTAATAATGACAACCAGATCTTGTTCATCGTATTTGCACTCACTGGAATATTGTCTATTACAAGCCTATAAGTCGAACAGCACACACAAATAATCGCAGCTGTCTCGTTTCCGTAGACTTTACAGCCAGCTCCTTCCAAAAAGAATCACTAGATTCGAGTTTTACATATCCTTATTAAGTTTATATGAAAACTCTTCTACTCATCAGTATTACAATCCTAGTTGCTTATCATAACTGCCTAGTGAAAATACGTATATAGATGGAGCTGATCAATACGGTGAACAACTTCCCGAAAATCTTTTCACATCCGTCTACGAATTCGTCTTCCCCCTCACAGTTTTTATCTTCACGCAGCACACACATTCTCCGCTTCCCTTGTGGTAGTCTTGTTATCAGCATGAACATTATATATATATACATATAAATTTGAAAAACATTTTATAGAACTCAAACTGATCCCAATCTTCCTGGAGAAGAAGAAGAGGAAGCAACATGGTCATATCAGGGCGACTCAGCCTGCTCACACAATGAAGTCAAACCAGATCACTGAAGAACCTAAATTCGTTCTTGAGCATTCTTCGCCCCATCACTATAGTATGCTGATACCTCATCATCGTCTGGCTAAGAAGAACCTGGTCTTTGAGTTATTCAGAGAAAATGTTCAATAGAAATCATATCAAATCAACACCCTTCAAATGATCTCTCGGACTTGTGAAAAATAACTTTCCAGTGTGCTCGGAAAATACAAAGGATTTCGTACTAGAATATGGGCAGTTAGATTTACTAATAAAGATGACTTGTGAAATGGTCTACCAGAAAACAGAATAGAGCAATAATCTTCGACCAATTTTGGATGTTCATAAAACAGTATACTAAACGATATTATTTGAAATGTAACCTTCTTCATTTATTATTTTAACGGTAAATCAAAATTGAAACGCTGTTGTAATGTTGTACAGCCGGTTAGGGGATTCTAGCTTCTCAGAATAACACAACGTTATGAGCAAAGTGTAATACTCTACGTTTCAGCCACCTCGGGTGGCCTTCCCCAGGAATGTTGTCACTCTGAGGAAGGCCACCCGAGGTGGCTGAAATGTAGAGTATTACAACTTGCTCATAACGTTGTGCTATTCTCAATCCATTTATCAATAATATGTTAAACACGACGCCCAAACTGTTTGACTTCATTCGTACTAAATTTGGTGCTGATATCCTACAACAGATTCCGGCTTCAACTATCAATTATTTAGTTCTTGTCCAAACTCGGTCATTCTGGCCGCACCTCAGCGGTACGTGTAATTATTCAGTTGCGTAATGAAATCCACTGGTTGTTGGTTATTTACTACTTTTAATCCAAACAATTTGTTGATAATACTACTGGTTGACTGGATATATGATCCCTTATCATTGTATGATAGTTGTGTGACCGTCAAAACAAGATGCATGAGAGCATCATTGGATAGAATACTTTCTGTACAGGGTGTTACATACTTTAAAATATTAAGAACAACCATCAAGAAGCAATAGCATCAATCATGACCACGTTTGGTTCGATTGATCCGAGAAAGTGAAGTTGTTTTGCATACTCTGTCCTAAATATACTGATCCAGTTCTAAAAGATTAATATACTTTCCCATCAAGTGAAATTTCCCCATTGTTGCTTTCCTTGACGAACGCACTTATTCAGACAACAAGAAACTAGGGAAGACTGTGTGGATTTAAAATGAGCATTTCAGAATGAAAGAAGTTGTAGTATAAAGAAAGCTGATCAAGGAAGACACTGTAATAGACAATAGGCTAACAGTTCTTTCAGAAGAAAATGTGGTTGAAAATTAAGCATTAACTTATATTCGACATCAGACTAACTGCAGTCCGACATGTAATGACGTTTTATTCATGGTTACTTGAGGAACTGTAACACACAATTTGACTGGAAGTACGTGAAAGCAAGTATTGTGATTAGCTGGATCAGTTTGATCAGAAAAGTGTCCAGAATTGTACATAGAAATAATCTATTCTGAAAGACAGGCCAAGGAATAAAAATGAACCTTGAAGAAGGAGGTAACCTTCTTGAATCGCACGTGATTTTCTGAAAAGTTTAAAGTTACAAAACAGCAACAAACAGTTCTACAGCACTTATTAACAATGACGTAACTTTAGTGCATCAGATAGAGGAATGAATATGGTAGGTTACCAGATATTTGCAAAGTATTTAACCTCGTGGATAGTCAGATACACCTCCATTTGGGTTACAAGGTGGTAGCAAATGACAGTCATGCAGTATGATAAAATGTGGATAGCGATATCGCGATATGGACACAAACCTGAAAACTTCCCAGCTGCTAAAGAATTATGATTATTTGTAGACAAGACGGGGATCAAGGCTCGAAGGCACTGCACCGTAGGTTCAGTAACGTTTCTAGATTTCCTTTACACTCGTAGTTCAACTAGTCCCAGAGAATTACAATACACCAAGGTACGTTGGTCTACGTGTACGGTGATAATACCTATCGGTTCCGTTAACTGTAAACTCGGGAGTTTATAATTGTGGATAACGGGCAGTAATTTTCGGAGGATTTTTTCCTTCTTTCCCCCTTTGATAAATTTATTCGTTGACATTATTGTGACAGGGAGGTCTTTGTTACTTCACTGTGTCAAAAGTCGTCAGAAGTCTGAGGGAAAGACGTTCACATTTGTTCGAACAAGTTTCTATATTAATAGTATGCTAACAGTCTGTATAGAGTAGTTGTAGTGTGTTCGACCTATACTCAAGAGCTAAAGCCTTCTTATCGCCAAGTGGCTGTTTGTTGCAGATCATCACCAAGGCGCACCTGACCGACCAGATAATCCGTGTCCATAAGTAGCCCTGATGACAAGCATACGGCTGATCAGCACATTAAGTAGGAGTTGGCTATTGCATTTCAAACCCTGTCATTAGTAGCGACAGTTCTAGGATCGTTGTCTGTAAACATAACTGTGGGAGATCACTTCTTTCAGCAAAACTCAGCAGTACCATAGTAAGCAAATTGTTGCTATGTCTTGCACACGGTTTTGAACAGATAATGCGAAAAACCATACGTCTTCTTACGACACCCTCCTCTATTGAACGAAAATGGATATAAACAGTCTAGTCAGATGTTCTAAAACCGATGAAGCACGTATGCACTTCTGATAACCAACAATGGAACAACCAGCTGACTTCATATGCAAGCACTCTCAGGATAGCGTTACATGCAATCTCGGGTAGCGCCTCTTTATCGCCCTTCCTTGAGAGATCCAGAACAGCCATCTAATCAGTGCCAGCGGATAAAATAAGCTAGTATACTAATCGACTAAGTGATAATGACATATGGTGAAAGCCGCAACAGAATAACATCAAGATTGAACAAAGGAATGTTTATTCTCCATATCATAAATGGACTAGGTTATTCACTGACTGCAACGAATCACTCAAAGTGTGACTCAACTTTCGAGGGACACTGATATTCAGGGAAACAGTTACGTTGGACAATCTTAATAACACCCAGTTCAGTAACTCATTCAAGCTAAGCAGGTACCACCGTGGACCTCAACCATCCTGCAAACCAT
Source organism: Paragonimus heterotremus (assembly GCA_013368495.1). Classification (NCBI taxonomy): domain Eukaryota; kingdom Metazoa; phylum Platyhelminthes; class Trematoda; order Plagiorchiida; family Troglotrematidae; genus Paragonimus; species Paragonimus heterotremus. Next base: position 45,921 of record LUCH01000132.1, on the reverse strand, counting down.
ATTTCAGCCATAGGCACAGTCTGAAACGCATTAATAGTGACAGAGACTGTGATGACGTGAACCACATGGACCAACAATCAGAAGTAACTTGCACAACTTTTTCTCAGGTAACTCTACAACCGAATTACCAGTCGAGTATAGAAGTTGCTTAGACGAGGAGGTAGAATTTTCAAAAGAATGATTCCCAAGATGAATGGCCTTAGGTGTAGCTGCACTACTGCACTGCGGTTAGTATTATGTACCTCATCATATGCTTCTGGGATGAAGTGTAAGTCTTACAGTATCATACGTTACAACATTCTACAACTGTTCACCTGGTCTTGCGCTCTCTTTCTGAAATATTCCATCACATAAGATTGTTTAAACAAACCGAAGTAAATGACAAACAACATTTCCTCTCTGACGGACTTTGCTATCCATAAACATGGAGCAAAAGTCTCAAGAACCAGACTTCATGTGAATAGCAACCAGTTTTATTAAAATACCTCACCGTCTGATTGGTCAACGAAGTGTCAGTTTAAGGGCATGACTTAATGTTCAACTGACCCAAATTCTAGTCGTCCTGTTGAGGAGTGACAAGTCATGTCAGTTGAGAATGGTGCCAAGACTTCAAATCGTCAACTTGGTGGCTAACCCGGCTGCTGTTTACCCTGTTACCCGAGAATTTTGACAGGTAAAAAACGTAGATTAGGAGCTGGTTTGTGAACTAGTATTTGTGATGTCGTGCGCTCTTTCTGGTTTCGCGTTAGGGATTTCTGATTTCAAACTCAAAACTGATGAGTTGAAACAGCCAAGTAATATAGACAGAATACAGTACATAAATGACAGATCTAGTTAATCGATTTCTCAACTAGGCAGCAAAACAAAAACATATTGGTCAGTAAACAAGTGAATAGCTTAATGATTGTAACCAGTCTCAGTGCAAATCTACCATTCATTTAAATCAAACGGTAATTCTTAGCCTAGTGTATTGCTCATTCGTAACAAGCATATCCTAGCTGAGATTATAGGACTATAACGAAGTACACTTATGAACTGTGTACGAAACATCCTAATTAACTGAACTAATTCTCGCATTCTGACTCTTTTGCCAATCATTGTAATATGGGATTCATACATGACGGACCACTTGATGAAGAGAACCGAAGCTAGCAATACGATTGACAAAACCGGATCTTCCTGGCACGTGTCTGTGTTATCTGGTCTAGAGAAACGCATCGTGTGTGCGACTAACTCAAAAGTTCCATAATACTTTAAACGCAATAGGGCAGATTGTGGATGCTAGATCTACCGGCCAAGTGAAATATACATTCGGTTTTAGGGAGCAACGAAAGGGCGTGCTTTTTCCCCCAGATTTATAAAACTTGATTTCTTTAGTCAACACACAGTTGGAATGACCCCGATTCTCAAAGTTTATACAATGTTGAACTGATTCACATGTGATCACGTCCTTCGTTGCAGATTTACAGCGAGACTGACTCTTATCTCGAGCGGGACAGATATCACTCCTTTCAAGTGTGATGATTTTACCTTAAGGTAATGGCGAAGTTGATGGAGCATTACTTCAAGCTTCACAGTTCAAAAGACACTGTTGTTAGTTGTAGGGACATGCAAATGAATGGACCGATATACCAATAAATTGAGAACTAGTCCGTTCATCTTCTACACAATTATTATTACTGAACGTTGCAACGGATTTTGTAGATATTTTGCTAGAATAACGGAAACTTATTCGCCTCAATATTCGCGTAGTAATTGTCTCATATGATTGTCATATGGTGCTGATAGGTTTAGAGTTACTAGACATTCATATAAGTGTTTGAGAGCATTCGTTACTATAACCGTGTAGGTTTGTTGTACTGTTTTGCCATCACTGTCTTTCTTCACTGATCATATGCGTTTGGCCCACATCCTCAATCCCAAGATGACAGGATATTACTGAACGTCCGTTTCAATCAGCCGACCCAAACAGGTTTTAGATCACCTCATTGTAAGGACGGCTTACCCTACACAGCTGTACCGTTAAACTTCCGATTGGTGAAGTTCATTCCATGTACCTAGTGTTGGCATGAGACAATAGTTAAGTCAAGTCATGAACTTGCATTGTACACCTGAGGAGGTGAATTTTCAAAAATTTCCCAGTCGAGTTAACAGAGTTCTTGCTGCACTACTGTAGACAATTCGTTTGCCTAACAGATGGGACAACTAAGAACCCGTGCCAAGTAAGGGGTAACAGAAGAGTTGCAAGCAGAAGTATAGGCCTCCGTGACTTTGTAGCGAAATCTGGCCAAATGTGTGGATAAACACTCAGGAAGGTCAGAATGGGAAGACTGTTGGGAGTCTCACAAAATTTATGAGGTAAGCAACTTGTACGCTGTAAATTGTTGAAGCAATAAATTCGACAGGACTGTATTGGGAGATAACTTGTCTATTGGCCAAATGAACCACGGGTTAGGAAGGAACAGTGTGACCAATGAGGAATACGTGTGCGTCCACAAAATTGAAAAGTTTATACGGAGTTAACAACGATCCTGCGTTTGAAATGTAAAAAGTGAGTATTTTCATACAGATTGAACATCATCCACAAGTGATCGCAGCTGTTGCATTCCCACAGACTTTTCAGTCGATCCCTTTCATGACTACGCCGGGGATTTTTACGCGATTAAAAGCACTAGACTCGAGTTTCGCTCTTATTAGCACTCGTCAGTAGTGCATATCTTTACCACTACCGGGACTAGAACTCCGGCCACGCTTTCACGAGGCAACCATGTTTACCACTACGCCATCTACCTCATGTTAGTCACTACCGAATTATCATATGTGAACACCCAACCACTCACCTTAGTAGAAACTGCTGACATGCAGAGACCATGTTAAATTATGGTTTAACGCATCACACACATTTAACAAATTGGAACGAATGAGGGATATATTTTTAAAGCTTGCATTTGGGGACGACCGTCAAAAAGTGGCTGACTTTATGTTGCTTTGAAAAGAAACACAGTACATCAATAAATCTAGACGTACTGGAAGGCAAAGAGTGTGCGTTAGAGCAGCTAATCTGTTCGATAAAACCAGTCTGTAGGGCGAAGTAAGAGGATAATTTCGAAAACTCAGCGTTGTAAACAGCATCCTCTGCATACGTGGACAAAAACAGTGTCCTTGAGAACGGACATAGGGTTCATGTGCAGGGAAAGAGAGAATGAAGGAAAGAATTGCATTTTGAAGAATACACAGGCTTATAGAAGTGCGAAGACATATAGGTAAGCATATATTTTCGATAATTCATCTTCATGCCGGTAGAATTACATAATGCGTTAATAGAGTTAGATCGAGATATTTATCAGACTTATTACTACGTAACTAGGTCACTGGTCAGTCAATTGGCGATGGTTTGATTGATTGGTTACGTCTACATGTCTGAGACCGGAATCGATATTAGGTTATCACCATTGAAGCTGGAGGAGCTTCTGCTCCGTTGCACATTCGATGTACAACTGCTGTTCAAAGGTGTACAGTATCGACAGACAGATGGCGTAGCAATGGGATCCCCGCTCGGACCTCTCCTGGCCGATATAGTCATGGGAACTCTTGAACAAATCGCGCTTCAATCCACCATCAGCCAGTTCAGTCAATACCATCGATATGTAGGCGACATATTTATTGTAGCCAGTCCGGATACAAATATTTACACAGTGCCCGACACGTTCAATCGCGTCCACCAGTCAATTGAATTTATACTTACGGAGGAGACTGGAAACGAGATATCTTTCCTAAGTGTTCGCTTACATCGACGAACAGACGGGACTATTTAAAGCAGAATTCATCGCAAGAATACATGGACAGGTCACTACAGAAACTTTCACAGTTTTGTACCGCTAAAACAGAAGAGAAATCTAGTGCGCTGTCTGAGTGATAGAGCATACAAAATTTGTTCAGCGGCTACGTTCGAAAGTGAACTCGAATTTATAATGAACGTCCTTCATGATAACGGCTACTCGGAACAATTTGTCGTCAGAAATATGATTAGAATATCATCTAGGCCTGAAGTACATGACGTAAGAAAAAAAGCCTATGTTTATTCGAGTGCCGTTCAAAGGTGACAGTGTCCCAGAATGACAGACAAATAGGCTCAATCAGACAATTAGCAGGATCTTTGCTACAACTGAACTCCGTATTCAATTTTCTACATCCCCAATTCTCAGGTTACATGACACAGATAGACTGACGGTTCAGACCTCATCTTTGTGTATCTACTCATACACTTGTTCCTGTGGAACGCGTTATATCGGCCGAATGTCAAAACAGCTTTTGAAACGAATCCCACAACACCATCCATGGTGGATGGGACACGGAGACCCACGGTCGATCAACAGTGCAATCCCCGTTCGTCTGGTTGAAAGCGAGCACCAGGTGAACACTGATCAAGCCTTCAAAGTGGTATATCGCGTGCCAGGCAACCCATCAAAAGCTGTCCGAATTGGTACACTTTGTGCTGCCGAGGCTATTGGACTCAGGCTACTTGACCCAGTATTGTCATCAAAAACGGTTTGTTCAGGCGTTTTACCTACCACGACCGCAAACCCATCGGATCGATTGCCAACCTGCGCGGCCAAACCAATGGGCAAGCGTAACGTCACCGACCAATCAAACCATCGCCAGTTGACCGACCAGTGACCTAGTTTTGCAGTAATAATTTTGATCGATATCTCGATCTAACTCTATTGACTGTCTATATAATTGCACCAGTCTGAAGGTGATTTATCGAAAATGTATGTTCGCCTATTTGTCTTTATTCTCATTGTCGTAATGGGCGTACTCGGAACGTCACAGAAGTATGCCTGTCTGTTTGACTTATGATAAACCTGAGTGCTTGTACTAGACGCGGTGTCTTACTTATTTGCATCACAAACCTTTTGTGAGCACGTCATCAACCAGACTACCTCACACAATTGCTATGACTAAACGCGATTCCAAGGTTTATCCAAATCAATGATTTCTCTCGTTTCCTACAAACGTTATTGTGGGCCCAAACAAAACTCAAGTTTCCAAGATAAACCGTCTGTTATATTTCCCTACAAATTTATTCGCGCGAATGCAGAAATACTTTGTTTTCTTCCCCTAGCGTATGTACTCATATGTGTATATCCAGAAAAATGAACTGAGTTGTTTCATCATCGCCAAGTTTAGCCAAAAATGAAATCAGATGTAGTTTGTCAAGTCTGTCACGTTTGACCGCCTGCTTGTTTGATATGCGTGCACGCTTTTTAACTGACATGGAATACGTCGAAATAAGGGAAAATCATCTTTATTCATCAGCTAGGTTTTAATTCTACTCATACTATCAGGACACCATTTCATTCATTGTTCATCAATCAAGAATCTATTTTTGCTGACCAACCCGTTATTCACTGATGATCCGAGTAGAATCATCTCGATCAAGACAACGACGATCGTGAGTGATTGGGTTATAGTTTGGACTAGTAACACAAATGTCAGTAATTTGAATATATGCCTGTGATACCTCCCTGTACAATTCTGTCCAGATCAAAATGAACTAGGGTCAAGTGTACCAAAAGTTGTCCAACATCATTTTAACACACACGGAAGTTGCTGTCATTAGTTTGGTAACTTGGCTTTGGGGGCAAATGTCTGGCCAGCGGAAGGTGTTTGTTTGTGATAGCAATATACCGAAGAAGTATCTACCGTTAGGGTCCGAACTACAATCAGGATCTTCTAGAGGACAGCGCGTACAGCAACAGTCTATGATTTCTCACACGGTCAACTCATTCAGTTTAAGTTCCAAATTTACTTTCGTTGGAACACATTGCCAATAGACGTTTTGTGTGAGTATGCATTTGAATGCAAGTAAGCCTTGAACGATTCTAAGATGGAACGTCATATTGATTTTTTTGTCAGCTCTCAGTTTGCGGTCAGGTGATTACCGTCGATAAGAGGTGAATCGAGTAGTGAGACAAGTCTTTACTCAGTTTCCGAATTCTTGTCATTACTCAAGGTAGATCGACTAAAACTCACTATGCACCATGAATTACTCATCAAGACGAGTGACGTTGAAAAATTTAATACAAGAAACCAAAGGATTCATAGGCAGTTGCGAAAACAAACCTGCATTGGGACGGACGTGGTCTCTTGTTCACAGTTAATATTCATGCGACATTATTTTGTCCGTGTGTGCAAACAGTGAATACATGAAGGATCGGGGACTATTTAATAACGAATGAGTTATTCTGAAGAACTGTACATTGATTACTAACGGTGTATGTTCATTGACTGCGGTTGGCTACGGGCGTTATATGCTGCTAGACAAAAATCGCGTGATGTGTAGAAAAGATGTTATAATGAATGTACACTTTCGTTTGAGTAGTTCGGCTTGGCGTAGCTTCGGTTACCAGTCTTAGAGCATAGGAATCTGCGATTACATTTTTGGTTGAATCCTTGTCTTTTGTGCGACACAGATTTCTGCTAATTCACACTACTCTTGAACACCTTTACTTAATAAACAAATCTAGACCTTTTGACGCGTTTCTTTAGGTTAATGTAATTAGAACTGGAAATTCTGACACACGTTGAAACAATTTTGCATTTTTTTTTATAGGAATGAGGGTTTTTCTTGATGCCTATATACTCGCAAAATTGACAGTTACACAAGTATGGTTGCCTTCTGTAGATCGGTTTGTAAACGCCACCAACGCACTGGCTGTTACTCCACTCATTGAAGCCAAAAACTCTTATAGAGTTTAGCCGGGTGTGAACGTTACTGTCACAAATGCGGCAAAAGCTATTCACACAAAGCACAACTTCTGTGCATCCCTTGCATTCTCCCGGATCCTTCACTGCACATTCTATCTGGTCATTTAAATAATTCGTAGTGTACACCACGAGGTAGTCCTCTAGGGGAAAAGTCGATGTAACTTTGTTCACAGGCACTCAGTTACTATCAGTAATCTAAATTATGCTGACTGTTGATTGAAGTTCTGGCTAATGCGAATTTTAAGATTAGTCTCTTGTGCTAGACTGTTATGGAGTTTGTAATTTTAAAGTTGCCGGTCAATTTAGTGACTTCAAAACGCCTAAAGAATAGTGAACACTAAGTTATCAAACCTCAGTCAACAATTTGCCTTGGCTAATTCAGATTCACGTGTACCACAGATGAAAAGAAACTCATTTGAATTCCACCTTGTATCGGTTGTACCATACATGGATTACACCAGGACCTATGCTGAATCGAAAATCAAACTTATGCATAACAATCAGTTTGGCCCGTATGTATCAAAGCAAGAATTTACGTGTGTATGTGCGTGTATCAACGAGGTGACCTCAGAGCAGCCCAGCAACCAGTTTAGAAAAAAAGCATCGACACATCTACAAACTGACACCCATGTGCAAACTAATGTGACCAAGTGTGAAAATGATGTCAGCACAAAACACAGCTTGATATGTAATCACCAAGTTCGGTCACGGTGAAAGGGGTTGATCAACACGAAGAGTGGTTATCGGCACACACACACGTAGCGTGCTTGTCTTTTGTCAGCCTCTTCCAATGTGCAAATTTATGCATTTTCATCAGTTCAAAGCGGCGAACTTCAGGACAAAATGTCCACGTGTAAATGCTTCGGTGCGTACGTGTTTTAGGTTTGCTAACACTGATGAAAGATGCCGAGCGGACGAATAGATACTCGAGCACAGTCTCTTCATGACCTCTGATGTCTTGTGCGCAAAAAATGTCAGTTTCACTTGACACACACATACACACACGTACGAGCCTTGTCTATTCCAAGTCTTTGGTGCCATTCACTACCAGGTTGTTTCATGTGATATCCAGTTTGTCGGAGTTGGGGGGAGGGATGAAGCTTCAACGATACAGCCAAAGAAAATTTGCACTTGTCAAGCAAAACCGGACGACATAGTTGAAGCTAGCAGCCTGAACGACGGTCAAGGCGGTGCATATCTAAACGAGGCGATGTAAGAATGTTTTTTGGCACATAGATAGATTGTTTATCATGTGTACTGTCCTAACGTTTGCTGGTAGCTGTCAGTGACGTTCATTGGCTTTTAAGCTGCCCATCTGACTCATCCATTTGTAGACAATACTCAAATTTTGCGGGATATTATATATTTAACTAAACTGGAGCAATTGTCAAGGGAGTGACAATGGTGACAACAAAATACCACGTCTTTCACCACAACACACAATAATCATAAATCCGGTAGAGAGTGATTGCTTTCTATCTGGAGAAATATTGATAATTTTTGGTGATCAGTCTACTTGCAACCACTGACAACACCAATAGCATGTTCAAATACAGATGAATAGAGCTTTCTAATGTTGTGAGTTAGACTTTGTTTATCGTCGACCTTCAGGACGGATTAAAACGTCGTTCACGTGCATAAGATTGAGGACTATAAGCAACAGCTATCCCCAAAGTGTAAGAAGCACTATGAGCGGAACAACGAATAAACCACGAGTAATGTTTGTTTGTTTGGATATCGCTACTCCGGACCATCCGGAAGACAGCACTGATACCAAAGTTCCGTGATATCATTAGTTTGCTAGATCGCACTGGAGAGGTTGACACATGAAGAATTCCTGGTGTCCAAGAGTGAGTGTTATGTTATCATGCAGTACAAACCCCTATATCTCAAAGAATATCATCTCATTACGTTATCCCTTTCTAAGATGGTTATATTTATTGCCCATCCTTGCATACATTTTTGAATAGGTTGACTTTTTTCTGTGAGGTTTTCGAACAATTCTGTAGTTTCTTTTTTGGTTTACTTATTATGTCGATCAGCGCAATATTCCCACCATTCCATTCAGACTTGAAGTTTGCTAACAGAACAAACCTCATTTATTAGTAACAGGTTGCTACTGAGTGTAATGTGCGATCGTAATCGAGAAGCGCGCCTGGGTTGATTTCGAATTGCGTAACAGGGCGTGCTGTTGTGTTGTCGACATCGTTTTAGTTTTTGTTCGTGTAAGTCGTGTGCACGGCTTACTGGGCTTTTGGCTCATGCTTGTTTTTTGTTGCTTTCTTTTACAAGACTGTTGATGTTAATCCTACTTCGGAAGAACGCTATCCCCAGTGTCTCTACGTCGCCTTAAAGTTGGTTCACAAGTGTGACGAGCAGTCAGAGTAGAAACGGCCGCTTTGTATGTTACACTGAGTAATTCAGTTCGTGCGATCGTTTTACTATCCTTCATAGTTAATGAAGGACTAATATTCGGCACCTGACTAGACGTAATGAAGTCTGTGAATGCCGAATAAAACTGTTGGTCTAGAGAAAACTTTTGACATAACAGATATCGATGTACCCGTTCGACAAGATCTTTCGATCAAATGCAATAAGTTGACACGTTGACTATAGATTTGTTCTAACATTCTTGGCCCATGGAATGTATATTTGTTCTGTGCTGAAAGAATTTAATTACTTCACCAAGTAACTAATTGGTCGTGTGATGTTAAAGCAGGAAACTTCAAAATAGTGAAATCGTTTTAATGGGCAACACAGAAAGGATCATATTGTTTTAAATATACCTGAATATTGTACAGTAACATAACGTGTTGAAAAAACTGCTAAAGAACGAAACGACTGAGTGGTGTCCTCCGATACACACGAAACTCTGCTCGATTTGTTCAGTTTTCAATTCTTTTCTGGATCGATATATTCACCTTTCTGTATACAGCACAAAATAAGCGCGGAGCTGTAAATATAACAAAACTATGCAACAGCACATCAAAATTCTGGTCGAATGAATGAGTCTGAACAGAAGTCGACTATTCTGGGATTGTTCTTATCAACTTGAAGTCAAAAAAAATAATAGGGGGTCTGGTGTAATTTGCTTACCACACACTCGGTTGACTGTTCACACCCAACTCTGTCTTGTCCCCCCACATTGTTATCCCTTGGTAGAATATGCAAATGAACCAGTTTCTACCACTTTGATCGACGTAATACCTTCACTTGAAACCATGGAAAGATTTCTTGATAACCAACTATCCCTTTACAACCTTTTGGGAGGATTGCTTATCGGATCATTTCTAATCCACTCAGAATTTTCAACGTATTTCGCACTCTTAGCGAACTCAGGTATCTCGCTGAGTCAGGGATTTTCCCCACGCTAATTCCTAACGAACCACGTCTGCTGAACTAAACAGGAGACTTGCCATCTGTCACATTGTAAAGTAGTCCTTCTGAAATGATCAGGTGCGCTAATATCAAATTTTGAGCACACGAAACGTTAAAGTATACTGAGGTTTATTTTCTCTGCTCGTAGCGTATGATATCCTCAGTTGTAATGACTGTTCACAATTTCATATCATCACCGGGCTCCTCATGGGCGTAAGTTTAGGCGACAGTTTATTCTTCAACTTGGCGATGTCCTTTCATATGAGGTACGTTTTTACAAGAGCTAGATAGCCTACATTTTGTGTTTTACTCCCAAATTAGTTTACAAGTCCACAAACTATAATCGTCCGTTTTACGAATGCACGCATGTTACACCGTGGATTTTATTGCGCACAACAATTTTCAGTGGTGTTGAACTTATCTCCAACAACAGTCTAGTTATAATGATATCTTCCTTTATTTTGTACGAGTTCACTAGTTCTAAGCATTTCCAGGCCCGTTTTCTATTTGTCATAAAAATTACATCCGATCTAGATCATTCTCTTTATATCGGATTATCCACGTTATTTTCCAATATTCCCAACAGGGTTCAGCTGCAAATCTCCGTATGTCGTCAGCCGACCGCGGTTTTATTTGTTGTTACCAAGGGCGTCATCAATTTCGGATCAATATTGAACTCCTTGCATATGAGGAACAAATTCTTGACTTGATTACTTTTCATTCAGCCTTTTGTCTGAATTGCTAGAACAATGTTACGACCAAATGAATGTTAACTGTTTTTATCCTGTTCGATTAGTTCGCCGACAAATTCAAACATACGACTTATCATTTTCAAATCCTGCTCGATTTAAAACCAAAGCAACTAGGCGAGTTTTCATCCACAGTTTAAGTTCGAGGTTGCATAAACTACTTTTGCTATATAGCATCGCTTTAAGCCTTCTTGAATTTTTTTGAAATGATATTTTCTACGTGATTTCTTACCTTAGTGGAAATCGGAGCAAGGGTGCCCCGTACAGACATCAATCAAATAGGTTTAGGCCCTAGACAATCCAAAACCATTAGTTGATCACGACAACACACCGCCCACACTTGCACCATGACATTGAATGAAGGTAAACGAACTCATAGGATATTGTGATGTTCAAGGTTTCCCTGAACCGTCATCTTTATATTCAAACTCTCCGCAATTGACAGTAGTCGATACACGATAAAAGTGTAATTTTTGAGATAAAGCAATCTGGGTGACTTGATGGCTCAAAACGATTGGAGGGGACATCGTTAACACAGACTGGTGGGCATATTTGGAAACATTTTTACTGGTGGCCATTGGAGGCTGAGTGCAATTTTGTAACGTAGATTCGTTGACATCTTATTGGTAACTTGACAATTGAAAGCCTACATCCTACAAACACAGGCTTTTGGTCTAGATTGTTCAATTCGCGTAGACTAGTAGTAGGTAGTTTTCTATCCCGTCGGTTTGTAGGACACCAAGATAGTTCTACTGGATAAACTATGGCTCTAGGAGAAAACAGTGCACGTGCTGGTTGGTCGCTAGTTTCCAGCACTTGTAAGTGACCTCATAAAACTCTATGAGTTGGTGAATTCATCTTCTGGATTGTTTCGAACCTTTCAATGATCGAATATTTGTAATTGTCTTCGGTAGAACTAAAAATGGTCGATCGACTGCCCTACGTAATTGGTATAGCATCTAAACCATGCAGACGAATTTGTGTGGAATAGAAACTATGGTGTATACATATTCTGGAACAATGTGTCCTGAAACCGCATTCCGTTGCTGAGAACAAAGCTGATCAGACCAGACGAAGAGTAGAAACACGTTACCATCGACGTGAAAAACGATTGAGATGTTTGTGTTTGGCTGCATGGACAGGTATGTGCTTCAATTTTACTGGAATTGAATGAGAAAGAAAAATTATCAAGAGAAAAACGAATGTAATGTGACAACTTTAATGATGGATAACTTCTAGAAGAATTTGAGTAACTCGATCACTGTGTACATATGATACCATACCTGGCATACCTGGCATATAATAACGTAAAATAGTTTTTCTTACGAATTTCGCCTTTTCAAAATGCATACGCAGTTCATCCATAGTTGGTTGTTTAGTGAACCACGTGAAGTTATCCGGTGAGTTAACTTCAAGAAATGGAGAAGTACTAATATATTGAAATAAGTATGCAACACGTTTGACAACTACGTAGTTAATGCAATATTCCTTTACTTTACCGCATATACGGTGGTTGTAGGTAATCTTTGCTTCGTCAGAATGCGTTAAATAAAAAAGACGAAGTAACTAATGTTCTTTTCAACAAATATTTATGTGAATTTGTTTACGAAACTTTAATTCACCATGGCACCCTCGTCACTGATTAGGCACGGTAATTAAAAACAACTATTTCGAGGTCTAGGAGATAACTCTTGAGTCATGGAAGGGCAGATATGGCGAATAACGATTTCCGCTTATTGTTCGTGGGGTGAGGGTGGTTAACTGGATCACTGTTAGCGCAAACAGAGTCAGTGTAGTGACACAAATTCGACGACGTAATACGTGTGCGTACCTCAGATTATTCTATAATATTTCAATCCTAAGTGTTCGAGACTTGTGAGTCTGAAACATGTGATCAGCCAATCCTTGTTGTCATTTACAAATAAGCATTTGAAAACTTTTGTATTTATACCGACCAGATGAAGAATTATGTAAAAGGGTTGCATGTTATAGCTGTCCTTCCACTTCGAGGTTGTTCTGGATGTAAATATCTTCGTTGTGAACGAAACAGTTTGAAACTTGAATTAAAGATCAGGCGTTCATCAGTCCGTGAATAATCATTCACATGCGTGTTTGTTTGCTTGACGATTCTTGAAATTCTAGCTTCAGTCTTCTATTTGGATACATTTAGAAACGAATGCAGGGCCTTCCGTCCGTCTCCGGGTTGCGGTTTGTATGTGATGTAAGAAAGTTGGTACTGATCGTTTTTCACCGACTTGCTCCAACCAGTGCTATGAGGTCGCTCTGCGACGGCATTCACGCTCAGCTATGACAAACTACAACGTATGTTTGTGTGTAAGTGGTTCAAAATACCTGTGTTTGTATACGTCGGTTCAGAATCTCTTGAGTGGCTGTCTGTTGACATGGTGCTACAATTTTCGAAGTCCAAACTGAGTACCAGTCCACACGATGCGCACACTTACAAAACTGATTGGAGAACGGGTCTCGTATTGCGGAACTATGCACGTAACAGATTGAAACTTTATCAGTGGCTCACATAACTCCGAACACAAAGCGTTGCCAGAATTTCAGCTTACTCTCTCCTCCCCTCCATTGAATGGGTTCTGTGGAAGGTCTCAACTTCAGCCAGAGAACAGTGTTGATCAATCATGTGTCTGTAACAAAATAAACCGACTGACAATATTTTTCCTAAGATAAGTTGCGAACAAACTCTAACGGTCATGTGTGTGTTTATGTAGTGTAGAGTTCACACGTGGATTAGTTAATGTTGCAAAACTCAGTCGAATTTTTCCTTTCCGTTTATGTACGTCTAACCATTCATTTGCAGTCAACCTTGTAGGGATCACAACGGTCTTTGTCTGAGTTTGTTACTCCTACGTTTCAAACACACCGTGTCAAGTTGGGAGCAGGTTTTGAAAACAATGTTGGCATTAAGTAGCTGTTTGATGCTGTTGTACCTAAGCCAGTGTTAGACGTAGTTAAAACTAGCTTGCCAGCTTACGTGTCCGCTTGGACCGAATTTCGATGTTATGTCTAAGGTTCACAAGTTTAGCGTCTTAACTACTAGAGACAAAATCATTTCCTAGAGACATAAGGTGTAACTGTAACTAGTGGCACTATACTCGTTTTCTGTTGTTCTGTTGGGCGTTCTGAGTAGAGTGTGTGCAATCACCAAGTGTAGTTAATCCAAGAGAGCATAAGTCAATCATCTACGACCGGTTTCATCTCTTGATTTCATTCTTCAAGTAGACTATTGTTAATGAGCCATTGTGACCGTAGAGACTCATAACTAGATCTCCGAGGTGGTCTGTGTCCATCCACAACAGCGGAGTAGGCATAGGCTACATGTCAACATATTACTCGCCTGGTTACCTACCATGCTTATATGACAAGCAACCGGGCGAATGAGAGTTCCAGTTCGTGTTGTTCAGCTTTGTCGGTTTGAGTCAGGTTCAGATTAACTCAACCACAGGAATTTAACTAATAATGCAGGTCGCGGTATATCGGTTTAATAATGAACAACATTAGGCATTACACTAATCATTCCGAACTCTTCTGATCATGATCCTTGGCAGCTGGTAAGTCAAAATGTGTGCATCTAGTCTGACCTAGTCTGATGTAGTGAAATATCTTATCACCGATAAGCAGTTAGATAGATTTGTTATGTTAAAAGGAACTCCATTATGAAAGCCGAAGACAAGATTAAAATATGCAGAATTTGCAGGTTTTGGTTGGACTCTAACTAGCGGCAAGAGTAGAATGTCGAGGCGCGGCAAGCGTTCTACCAGCTAAACTAAGGAACTACACACACAGAACTCAAAAGCTTCACCTATGGACTCAGTTGCATTCCATTCTAACACTGTAAATCTGTCACTACTCAACAACAGCGTTGGTGGAGTATAACACAGACCGCCATAGAAGTTCTGAGCCAGTTGGTAAATTCCATATGACACAAAGTGTTGGGTTGATAACTGAATCCAGTTGTGAAAGTTATAAGTATCATGTGTGGTTTCGTGGCTCAGTTGGTAAAGCGTCTGTCACGTTCGGGCATCCTACTTTAATCGAGGTTCCTTACAAATGAATCCACTCTACGTTGATATATCGTTAAATGTCGTTTAGTGTCAATTCATGACCGTCATTGTCTTGTGACATCCGGCTTAGGGAATTGGGTGACAGCATTGGCTGTCAACAAGGACTCCTTTTCCATAAGTCTATGAATGATTGACTAACGCAGAACAGTGGTGCCGACAGAAGAAGTTAAATGTTGGTCACTCTAAACCATAAACGTAGCTTTATTGAGTTCATGTTTGTTGATTAGACCAAAAATCAGCAACACATCCCGCCAACAAGTAATCATTCCAAAATCGAACACTACCAACACTTGATCACAGCCTTCGCATTCAGATAAACCTTTTGGCTAGTCCACTTCGAAAGGAAGCACTACACTCGAGTTTTGCTCTTACTGGAGCCCGTCAGTAGAGCACAACTTTGTCCGGATCGGAGATTGTACTCCGACTCTCGTACTTGTGAGATTAGCGTGTTAAACACAGCGCCAGAAATCTCACAATAAGGATGACAGAATAACCAAAGCCAAACGTTCAACCACAACCTTGTATGAACGGTGTTCAGCTTGTCCAGTCATTGTGATGGAAGAATGAACAGAATCATTCTGTTCTATCTAGTCGACAACCCCGTGATCAGGACTTCTCGGTTAGGTTGAAGTTACTGTCTTCATTGAACCGACTGAGCATAATGGTCTAGGTTCGAAGATTTCGCTCTAACAAGAGCGGAACTCGAGTCTAGTTCTTCTTTTCAAAGTGAGTTAAGTGAACAGCTTATTTGAATACAAAAGCTGCGATCAAGTGTAGGCGGTGTCCAATTCTGAAATAACCGAAATCTTCAATCCTCCAACATGTAGTGAGATCACCTTCGACGTCCCTAAGATCCTGAGCTCCCTGAGACGTGAGAGTTGCCTTGCCAGTACCACCGCGCCGGTTCATATGTAAATTTACTGCAAACCACTAACATCAATGTTAGTGCGTTGGCGTAAGTATCGCAGTTTTGCTCGTAGCTGTATAAGGAATATGCGTCATCTCCACCATTGTAGGCTGTATTCGCTAGGATAACAGTGTTTTAGCTACAACCGTTTGGAACGCCGCCCAACCAGGCTAACACTTGTTTGAATCCTGAAGGTCAACTAGAATTTCCGTTGACATTCGTCCTCTCTGGCGGCTGCCGCGCGGTTGTGCTGAAGGTTCTCTCACGTCCATTTCCCTAGCACCCTTATTCGTTACGTTGAAGTCCGCTTGTGAACGGTGAGTAAATAAATAAATAGTGTGCTTGCACTCACTGAGACTTCTGATCCGTGTTAATATAAGGCTGGGGAAAACTTGGGTGTGCGAACCTCGGAACTAGCATCGCAAAAAACACTTGATTGGTTAAAATGTATGATCGCACTTCCACTAAAGTGCTTCTGACACCAGCCATATTTACTGATTTTAACCATTAAGAAGAACGTACGGTTATTTTTCGGACAATGGTATTGCGGACAAGTGGGTATTCGGTCTACACTCATCTACTAACGGTTTAAAATGCCTTTCTTGAAGATTTATCGAAATGTAAGAACGCGGTAGGGTTCGGAAACAACCTGTATATTTACAGTAGTGTTTAGAAAGATGATCATCAGTCAGCTTCAGTCCAATCTGGGAACAACGGTAGCAACCAAGAGAAGAAGGCAGAAGAACGCGAGATTGTTCTCCAGCTCACTCGGCGGCGACCAAGCGGGCGTTAAGCGGAAAGTGCGCAAAACCTTCGAGTGCGCTAAACAACTCTAGATCGGTACAGGTTGAATGACCATGAAGAGTGGAACAATAAATGAGTCGTTGAGAAAAGGTTAAGCATTCGCTGCCTGCCATTACGTGCACGGCTGAAGAAAGCTGCATTGAGTTCGTAACAATCCCCCTACAACAAATATGCATAGAATCATGAGTACAAAACAGACAAGCAAGAAATCACGGTCGCAACCAGGATCCTTAGAGAAGTCACACGATCGCTGGTCGATACAAGTGCCCATTTCATCATGTGACACTTAATTCTGCAAACGGTTGGCTTCAATGACCAAATTGAGCACAACTGGCTCGACCTTGTTGGGTCTCCTCCGCAAAGAACGCGCCGAGAAATCAAAACGACGATCCACAAGTAAGTTTAATATTTTCAGGCCAACACTGAATACCAGTCAGAATGTTTTGCCGCTATATCACGGCATAATATCCAGTGGAGATGTAGCAAGATAGCTTGATGGTAACCCTCTACAACTCCTTCTTGTGATATGAGGGATGTTTGCTATTACGCAAACCAGCCATAAACAGCTGACATCTGTCTGTGAGGAAAATAGGTAAGTAAAGCTACTCAAGGGCATTTAGATTTAGACTGAAAAGCTAGACATCTATAACAAAAAAGCAACAATTTCCAGTGTCTAAAATTTGGAGGCTGTCAAAAATAGTCCAATTACACTTATTCACTTACTGATGAGTAGTCGGGGATTTGGTTAATTTCAAATTGAACATCACTCACAACTGATCGCAGCTGTCGCATTCCCATAGACTTTCCAGTCGACCCCTTTCGAAAAGAAGCAGTGGACTCGAGTTTCACTCTCATCAGAGCTCGTCAGTAGTACATATCCTTGCCACGACTGGGGTTAGAACGCCGACAACACCTTCATGAAGCAACCGTGTTGACACACATTAGGCGGGACCGAATTATCATATACGAAGGCTCAACCATGTCGGTTTAATATGTTTGTAGATTCTGGACCCCATAACTCCAAGTGAAATTACTTATGGATACAGATATTTACTTGACAGTGGTACTGTTATGGTTGAGTCACCTACTCCGCATGTCTGCTAAACATTTACCTTACCGGGCATTATGTACTGAGATCACTAACATTTGGGTAAAACTGTATGGTTTTCAAGCAACGACGTGGTCACCAAATATGACGACTGACTATTCCATTGAGCAAAGGGGAGAGGTATTGTCTGGCTGGCTTGGTTTCTCGTGATCATCCAAACCGTTGGTCAAGAACCTTATCTGGAATGGAAGTGTGCTGCAGTCAGTGGCCTACCTGCATTCATTTTGATTCTAGTTCCTCTGCTTAGTATTTATTGTTGGTTTACTTGGTTACTTACTTTAACCCTTCCGGTAACTTTTCTTCTAGCATACTCCACGTCACTGTTGAGGTGAGTGGCGTCCAGAACAACAGCATCTTCTGATCAAGCTCATGGCTGTTATGATGATGATGATGAAGCTGGCATTAGTTTGTAGTTTGAAAAAGCATGAAGTGTATTGCCTAGCAACCAAACGGAACAAATTGAATACAGCCTTAAGGATAGTTCGGTCATTTCATGACTACTTCCTGCTGATAACCAATTCTCTTAAAGGAGTCCAAAACGGTCGAAGGTGTGATTGGCATCTAAGAATGAAAGTCAGGTACCTTATTAAGAATTTTAATTTGTCACATTGGGACCAAACTGATTGTTCACGGTACAGACAACGAACCCTCGTCGACTTGATGCTGTTTTCACACACTTAAGAATTTTTTATGCTTAGCCATTTACTATCCTAAGGACACGAGTTCTCTCATTTTAGTCTAATCTGAGTCAATTTTTGTTCTAACTTTATAGACGAAGGTCGCACGAAGCTCGACTGGGATTATTCACACCTAACCAGTTCGTAAGATTTGTGTTGACTGAGCTGATGTCCCAGCGTTACGAATGGAATCAGAAATAGCAGTGATTGATAACATTATTCCAATCCACGCAGCTGCTACTTTTCTGGGTATCATTCGGGTTGGCATGCTTAGGTGGAATGGACTGGGTTCCAGTGAGCACAACTTTTACATTTCGACTAAACGTTCACCACATTACGAACAGATGCACATTATTTGAGTTCTGCTTTTGTCACGTCCCAGTAATAGTATCGCACATATGCATGTCCAGATCAAAATTTGAGTTCCGATACTCATGTCTGCTGAGTATCACACCACTGTCCCTATATGCACAATTTCAGCCATATTCACTTGTGAGTATTGTTCAAGCCATCTGATTATATCTGGCAGTCGTGTTGACCGTGTTGCCTCGTGAAAGCGTGACCGGAGTTCTAGTCCTGACTGTGGCAGGGATACTGACGAGCTCTAATGAGAGCGAAACTCGAGTCTAGTACTTCTTTTTAAAAGGGGCCGACTGGAAAGTCTATGGGAATGTAACAGCTGCGATCAATTACGAGTGATATTCGACCCATATGAAAATCAAAATCCCCTACTAATCAGTTATTAAGGAACGTGTAAAGTTCTCAGGTCGAAGTTAAATATACATTGAAAACCACTCAAACTTGATCGTGGCTCTTTGATTCTCGCAGACTTTCAGTCGGCCCGTTTGGGAAACCACTGTCATACTCGACTTTGCTATTGTTAGAACTTGCTAGTGATGCATATCCTCGTCACGATTGGTGCTTGAAACTTTGGCCAAACTCTGTTGAGGTAGCCGACCGCCTTAAGAGGCCTCGCAGTAAGTGTGCTGTCAACTCCACTCAGTGGTCTAATGTCTGGGACTTCTTCCAATTTTATTGTTCATTAAACACTTTGAAGGATAATTTGGTTGCTGGCAATTAGTGCGGGATTTTAGTTGACGTAAGTTAAATAACTCACAGCTGGTCGCCCCCCTCGCATTTCCAGTCGATTCTTTTCAGGGAGTTTCGTTGTTTTTACAGCTCGTCAGTGGTGTGCATTCTTGCCACGACTGGGACTTGATCTTCGAGCATGTTCTTATAAGACAACCGTGTTGACCACTGTATCATTATTCAAATTAGGCATGACTGAATTATCGTTTACAAACGCTCAGCCAGACTAGCTTGACTGATGCTGACGACTAGTGAAGTTACTTAGAACACGCTGAATGACCCAATAGGATCGGGGTTTTTCTTTATTCGCTAGTGAATCGAAGATTATTCAAATGAGCGAAAGCGGAGGGTCCTATCAACCTACTGTTTGGCGACTGGTGTGGATACTTCTTTCATACCCACCTGGTAATGAAGAGCAATCTGGGAACTAAACATTAGCGGCAATGAGGACGAATTGTTTTACAGAAGATAATCCATCGACCAGTCTATTGTTAACTCGAATCCAGTGAGCATGTTTATTTGTAATTTCTCTTGACCGGTCAAAAGGCCTTCAACTGTTGATTCGTGTGTCACAGTTTCAATGTGAACTGAGTAGTATTGAGTGAGAAAATAAAGAGTAGCGAATCAAAATTGACTTTTGGGGGATAAGTGACACGTTAGCTGAACGAATTCCCCGGAAATATATTCCGTTTTATCAGCTTGGTTTTCTTAACGAGGTTCTGAACGGTGGATTCTTGCGTTATATTGCTGGTTGAAATGCCCGCGAATATTGCAAATCTTTCTTTCAGAAAGAAGGTAAATGCAATCCAAATACGCGAAAACTGAGTTCTGCTTTTTTAAATATTGGCTGTTAACCGTTATCAGGTTCCGCGGATAAAATAGAACAAATCTGTAATTAAATTCGCCTGGTAACGGATAAAACAATGAACATAATGTTATCCTGTTAGTCCTGAGTTCTTGGGTTAGAAATCTTACGGCTACATTAACGTTAATCTTCAATGTATCTCTTCTTAACAGGATTCCTATACATAAATGTTATGTAACGGCCAGCATGATCAAGTTACTTATTATTGGAAAACCTTCCTCTCTTAAGATGCGAGACATCAATACCGAAGAAATACTTTACTCCACAGAAGACGTTTCTTCTTAGGAAATTATCGTAAAATACTTTGCCTCTTCAGTAGAACATTCGACACCCACAAACTGTAATCAGATTGCGGATATACATATATATATATATATATATAGTATTTCTGAAATTAGATGCAAAAAATACGTCGCATACGTTACATAGAATCAATTCAGTATAAGAAGTAAAAAAGGTTAGAAGTCTTTTATATGAAGAAATCTGTTTGGAACTATGTTACACATATCAAAAAGAGATACTACAATCCTCAGGATTCACATTAACAGAAAATTTTCTGCAGGTTCGCTCCAATAGCAGTCATAACCGTAACGTTTCACCCTGCTTAATTATCCTCAGTAGTGTGTCTCCATGAAATCCGGACAGGTTATGTGAAGTAAGCTTACTGGCCAGTGTTCAGCAATCTCACACAAGACATGACATGTTAATCATATAATCGCTTTGGAGTAGAACAGAAATCTTCCTCACATTTTAACGAAACAACACAATTTAACTCTCAAGTTAACTTTAATATTTAATCCTGCAATCATAACCACTCAGTCAAATTGGAATCTCTGACTTGACTGCTATTTTATGATTAGTTACAGTCACGCAGATTTCGTCTTCCAGTATCTCTGATTCGAGGTAGATCAAAGATATTTACAGAATAGTGGTGAAATGTCTGCAGAGCAGCAATCTGGACTCAATGTTACATGTAACTATTTTAATCAATTGATAAAAATCCTTCTCAGGGTTTTTAATTCACTGCCTTCACTGCCAGCTATGCTCATTTCTCTCTCCAAACCATCCATCGTTAACACTAGTGATTTGCTCTCCGAGTGACTGAACCATAGAGGCCTGGATATTCTTTAACGATCTGCTTGAACCAGGGACATTCTGTTGAACCTCTATGTCTTGTGTACGTAATGTTTTTGATTTTGCTGAACCTATATAGTTGCATTGATCTGATGATGAATTATTGAAAACAATTGGTCATCTCGTCTACTTTTTTGTGCTTCTAACTTATTGCCCTCATCTGTAAAGTTATGTGGTGTTAGTCTGTTGTGAGACAGGTACTTGAACTGACAGACTTCCCATTAAACCCATATATCCACGTTTATGAGAATTCTTCCATGCTCATGACTGCTAAACTCTCAGATTTTTCTCCTCAGTCTGAAAATTCCATCTAAACCTATGTGTTACACAAAGTGGTTTTGATGGTTAATTCAAATCCTATGCAGTAAAGTAGGATTTTGATGGCTCAAGATAAAATGGTTACCGCATGTTCTCACTGACTTGAAAGGAAGTTGCTTTTTTGTAGGACACTAACGAATGGTCATCTTGAGATACTAACGAGTTTGTAAACAGGCCGTTTCATGTTAAACGTCGCTCACATCTGATCACAACCTTCGAACTCAAACATATTTTACATTCAGCCTCTTTCGAAAAGAAGCCTTGGACTCGAGTTTTGCTCCCGTTAGATCTCGTCAGTAGGTCACGTCCGGGACTAGAACTCCGGCTACGCTTCCACGAGGCAACTGTGGTGAACTGTTGAACTGTGTCTCCTACCGAGATGATCCAGCAGCCCGATCATTACTCACACGCGAAAGTGGTTAAGCGATCACATGTGATAATTCGGTCATGCCTAATGGGAGGTCATTGGCGTAGAGATTATTTTGTTCTCATGCGGATATTTCTATAGGTCCAACAAATCTCTCTGAGCCCAACTATAAATGACTTGTCAACACCGATCGTTTCCTTAGAAAGGTGAACTGATCATGGGAAGCATATCAAATAGTACGAAATGGTTAAAGCAAATTTATATCTTTCGTTCGTCTATATGACATTGCTGATTGTCCAATGTATACAAGTTTTTCATTTGGTTTTAACGATCTTAATGTTCGATCGTTTGATTTCGTGGCTGGCAGAAGAAAACTACCACATTATACGTATTTGAAATATTCATTGCGGTTCACGTAGATATTACTGATTGTACAACCACTGATTTACCTTGATGTTCTCTTTTTAACGACCACCACAATGTTCATGTGAAGCAGTTTTAGCTTGTAGTGTTTGCAAAATACTAGGTCTCCACATGTCACAACCTCTTGTCAAATCAGCGACCATGATTGCCATTAGGAAATCCGTCGGCCCCTTTCGACCGGTAAGTCTATGGGGGTGCGACAGCTGCGATCAATTCTGGGTGATTTTCAACTTGCAATTGACAAAATCCCCGACTACTCATCAGTGATCTAAAATATCACCTTACAGGTTTAACGAGATTGGAGATTTCGACCTGTCTAGGAAGTCCTAATCGTGAGATTATCGATCGGAGTTAACAGACAGTAACTGTGTCTCCATTTCGAGACGATCGGGCAACCTGATCATTGCTCACAAGCGAAAGTGGTTGAGTGTTCACATATGATACTTCGGTCGTGCCTAATGTGAGGTCAGTTGCGCAGTGGTAAACACGGTTGCCTCATGAAAGTGCGGCCGGAGTTCTAGTCCTGGCCGTGGCAAGGACATGCAATAGTGAGGAACTGTAATGAGAGCGAAACCCCAGTCTAGTGCTTCCTTTCGAAAGGGGCTGACTGGAAAGTCTATGGGGATGCGACAGCTGCGATCAATTCTGAGTGATTTTCAACTTGAAATTGACCAACCCCCCGACTACTCATCAGTAATTTACGCAAAATTGTTGTGTACTTTGAGTGAAAAAATGGTTTCAGACGTTAGTTTTACTATAGCCATTGAATGCATTTCTCCATCTCACAGTAACCACTTTGCAGAACTGATATGAGCTTGTAGGTCGTAATATGGTGTAAGGTTGAAACTTCAAAACCATTTTCTAACAACACAGCTTCAATTGTCTTGATGCCAAAGACACCAACATCCTGGTTATGTCTACTCTAAAAAATTACTTGACTTTAATACATAAATAAAAAATTTTCTGGAGGGTTATTTATTTATTTCGTATCACCAGATGCAAAGGAATGAGGCAGGAACTACAAACGGCATCCAGACATGAAAACTATTTATCAGTCATCTGACCGTATAAATAAAACAGTGGATCAATTTTCATGGTGTTTCGAATCAGTTTTTTGTAAGACATCCAGGTTCACATTATGGTAGGGAATGTTTACATATTTAATTGAACATCCTGGACTAATTACGATTGAACATTCTAATTTTAGGGAAGAATTTTGGGATGCTATACATGTACGAATGTCAAGCTATTCGGATTTGCCAGCTGACTCGTATTAAAGTCAGAGCAATCTGTCTTGTTCAACAAAACTTGTTGTGTAATATTTACATTCTACTTTGCTGTTTTTAACACGTCGATGAAAAAAAACGGTAATTCACTGGGATAGTTTAATTGGAGCAAAATGTCAACAGTTTTAAATAAACGAAACTTTTATATTTTCCTCTGTAAAGCGTGTTTACAAATGATGATTTGCAGCTTCAGTTGTGGTCCACAAACTACACACATTTATAATGTGAATCAGAGTACACGAACTACATTCGTCTCTCATTGAATAATAATCTGTTGTTTTGGTCACTTGGGTAAAACAGCGCTTAGTTAGAAACTAATGATGCTCATCCTGCTGTTTTTGGACTAAATCCGATAACCGGCTTCTGGTTGCTGACTTCCACTGTATGTAACTGACAATGATGACCGATCAACGTCAACCTCATTGTGTCCTGGATGCTAACTGGCGACTATGCATCCCACGTACTAATCAAGATTTTGTCGAGATTTTTCAGGACCATGTTCCGAACGCTTGGCCACTAGCAAATGCCCATACATACACACTCAGTCCCTGATATGTGACCATTGTTTATAATTGGGCTGATTATACTCATTGTTTTATCTTAGTGTTTCAAGCTAGCGGCCAATCATGGCTGTTAGTGAGGTCAGTTGGTAACGGACAGGATTGTGTTCATTCAACCAACAATATATATCAGATTCCAGGAATACTGCTTACTTACAAAATGTACTGTACACTATCCATTTCGTATCATGCATCTCGATTCGATGGATTGAATGACCATAATTCTCTGAAAACAATTCAGTTTTGGGTTGGTTGTGAATATATGACTTGCTGTAGCGATCATGTGTTCTACAGTCATTTCAGAAAATGATTAGAAAGGTGGTAACAAAAGGAACTTGTCCCGTAAACATTCTAGTTCCCGAGAATCAATAAACCGCTGACTATACGGCCAAACGAAGAAGAGATTGAAACAGTATATCAAGGACTAGATGGTGCACGATGTTAATAAGTCATGCTCACCATGATGAGTATAGCTCATTTGATACGGCAAGCTAGTGCTGTCAACGATTATTTGAGTTGAGTACAGTAATAATAATAATGGCGAAAATTGTAATACTGATACACGACATCATGAGGTATACTACTGAAACGACATTAAAACTGATCTCAATCAGCAGTAGACTCCCGAGATAGTGGATGTCAGTGGAAGATGTAACCCAACTCACATGCTATCAGTCAAGTTTACATTCACTAGATATGTGACTTACAGCCTCATTTTGCCCACAGCCAATTTATACGCTTTCTTTGCCTCTTCCTACTTACCATAAAAGATGAATGGTGTCTAACCATGACCCGATTTACAGGCTTGTTGCGACTTGTCGGCAGCGGATTTCCTTCTATAATATGAAGTGGAACTGTGATCCGTGTTACTGTGAGGCAGTCTTTTTGGCTACAACGTCTTTGATTCCAGATCAGACACAACCGCATGATCGTGCCTAACTACTCATCCATATTCATTTACGAGCACTGTTGTTATCAGAAACGGCTGGTCGAACAGTCTGTCGTAACGTGAAGGATGTAATCAGACACGAATGGTATTCGGCTCGAATTAAAGAAATTCCCAATAAACCGTCAACTGAGAATAACACAGTTGCACGGAGAAGTTGTAATTCTCTACGTTTCAACAATAGACGTGATTATACGGAAAACTGTGACATTACTGTATTGGAATATTTTTATTACGTATGAGCTCACTGAAATATAGAATTTTAAAAAATGGGACCGAAAACAAAACATTAAAATCCGGGAGACACTGGCGTGTAAGTTGTGACACAAATCAAAATGAGAGGAGTAAAAAGATAATCTCACCAGGGCAGTTGACCCCCTTGATCAGTTAGTGGATTCCGCTTGAGACAACGGGACAGACGGATGACTGGGTCCAAATGTGAAACTTAGTGCTCGGGGTGTGGCTTCGTGGCTCAGCTGGGCACGTTGTATCTGTCGCCTGTTCATATCCAACCGAAGCTAAGATACCTCGTAATTGGGTTTCTTCCAAACAGTTTATGCATAAGGCTTGCAAAACGTTCTGTCTTTCAAAGACTAATCACGATGTTCCCAAGCATTACGATATATCAGATTTAGCTCTGGAACTTGTGACCTTGAGGAAGAGACACTCTTATACGGTGTCTGTTTTAGTGTTAGATATGATATAGACAGAAATGTCTTCTATCATCTTTTAAAGTAGTTCGTACAGAAAAGCTTGTTTGCCACATCACTGCTCACCCCAAAATATTCAATTTTTAACGGCTTTTAGTTTATAATGTTATAGTGAACATCACTCTTATCTGATTATAGCTTTTAAACTCAGACAGACCTTCCGATCAGCATTACATTAAACTCGAAGTCTATTCTTGAAATAGCTCATCAAACGTCCTTGCTATGATCAAGAAATGAGCTCCGGCTAAGCTTTTTGGTTTATTGCTTCTTTTGGAAAAAATCTATTTGAAAAGAAAAACAGCACTCAGTGGTCAATAATGTTTAGTTAATAGCAAGAAACCTACTGACAGATTTTTTTAGATAAATTAAATGGATAAACGTATTCTAACCATCGACTGAAAAAACATGGAGGAATCCAATTTGATTCTTTTCCATGGTGGCCTTTAATTAAGTCACTGCGATCTACGTTGGGATAACCGAGTCGGAGACATGATTATTCCAACATTCAATGGATTAGCTCGATGCGGCATTGAAATATGATCAAAACTCCACAGCAAATAAACTGTAGACACCATAAGCGACCGAAAGAAACATTGCTGAACAGGAAGAAATGGCAATCAAAAATTCAAAATAGAAGACGTCAACCACAGACACAAAACCAAGCAGAAGTGCACAGGAGGTGTGAATGGAACTCTAGTTGCGTTGTGGATTGGAATTCCAGCTCATAAACGTGAATGGCGTGTGAACTTGCAAGTTGGAGAATAACGATCTTGCTCTATTGAACAACTTTCTACAAAACTACGTACACTATGAAAGAGACTTCGTTTTAATAACAGGTGAGCACTATGTCATCTTATTTCATCGTGACTTGTTAAAACGTTCAAAATGGTTTCAGTAACACAAAGATATGCGAAGTTATTTTGAATTCATGAATTCTGAGTCAACTATAATCGTAGTAGATCAACTGATTTTTAAGACACTGTAGATAATCCTTTAACCAATAGGTTATCACGTAAGGTTATGGACTTGGAGCATACGGACTGGCTTGGAATAAACTAGCTAAGCATCTCAGACCATATGTAAATACCTCAAATATACAATCCCATAAAGCGATAAATTCTACCTTCAGTTCGATATTATGACAGTGGTGAACAGTTCGGATCCGTGTCGATTGTTTCACTTGCAGGCAATGTATAAAAGTCGATTAGTTTATGAGGTGATTGATCACATTTGTTTATGTAATGACTTTAGTAATGGTGCATAGCAAACAGAAGCACGCGGATCATTTAGTTACATCAGTTAGCAGACACAGAAAACTGGAATTTTGTAACTACAGTTATGTGCATAAATCAGAGAAAAAGTTGAGGGTTATTCAGCAAAAGTGCTCACTGTAAGGTACTTGCCTACGCTACAGCTTCGAAAGTTGTTTCCTGTAAAACGGCAGGGAATATCTTTTAAAACTAAAATTGCGAAGCATGACAAACAGAACAGCAGAAAGTAGAAGAGATGTTACACCAACCGAATCCGCAAGATATACGATCAGCATCAGTTAGACACCGGCATCTTCAACAACCTTGCACCAATTAATAGCTTCATTGTGAACTACAATCTGAGACGCATCATCGATGAATCCGATAGTCTGATAAACTGCAAAGAGCGATGCAATATCTGAACTATGAAACCCGTGCAGTTGTTTCTGATAATGCCGAGAGACCTGGTCAGACGTTGAGCCCTTGAGAGGACAAAGGCGATGACAAACTACACGGCCACCAAAGCCTTGACGATGAAATTCAGGTACAAAATTCTCTGTTGTTTTATGTGAGGCTATTTTACGGTTGGTAGGTTATACTTCACGTGTGAAAAAGTATCTCATACTCTGTGTGACATGAATATCCGTACTTTGAAAGCTGAGGCATGATCACCAAACCAAACCACTTTTTTCATCAGACCACAAGGAAGACAAGTTACAATACACAAACATCAGTCTAAAATTTTAAACATACGGGTTATATACAACGAAAAATCAAAAGTGAACAAAAACTCCTGCACATATTTACATCAAGTATTATGTTATCAATACCAAGACAACCAATTTTGTGCACATTACACCGGCTAACGAGTCAGGACCAACATAACTTCGCGAAAAAGATCTTTTGAAATCGTCTGGATGAAAGGTCTATGAGAATACCAGAACTGCACTTAAGTATAAGTGGGATTTAGTTTATACTATCCAAAACTCCCCTATTACTTACCAGTAATCAAAATATGGTCAAAGAAGTCTAATCATTTATGCGATCTCAACTTAAACAGAAGTCCTAGACGTGGAATTATTGATCAGAGTGAACGAGATTTCTATTGAGTCTTCCTTCAGAACGATCGGGTAACCTGAGAAGTATTCACGAGCAAATATGGTTGAGCGTTTGCGTATGACAATTTGGTCGTTTCTGTTGTGTGATCGATGGCGCAGTAGTCAACATGACTGCTTTACGAAAGAATAGCCATAGTTGGAGTCCATGTCTTGTCAAGGACATGCACTGCTGATGACATCTAACGAGATTGAGACTCGAGTAGAGCACTTCGGTTCAAAAGGGGTTGGCTGGGAAGTTTGTGGGGATGCGACAGCTCTGATTAATTGTGAATGATATTCAAATGTTGTGAAGATCAATACTTTTAGGTTCTGAGGGTGTAACAATAGCCTGAATGAGTCAAGCGTGTCAATTTCCTGGCCTGTTGTCGTGAGGTGTCTGACAATACGTGATGTGGGATTTAGAGCAACAGATTCACCGGTTTGATTCTGTTATAAGCTGTTTTAACTATTTTGGGGCTTGTTCTGTTATTCGTTGAGATAACTGTCGGCCTTTCCTGTCTATGTAAGCAACTGTAATTGCACGTGAACTGATGGACAGCATAGAAAATAGGGTTGTTAGACAAACTGCGTTCGCGGTTATATGTAATTTGTCATTTGGTGGTTGGAACCATGCGCAAATCGGCAGTCACATGCATATCAGATAAGGCAGACTTCAGTTTGTGCTAGAAATTATTTGCCTTTAAGTTACCAAAAGTCGAAATACATTTTATTATACGTCTTACTGCCTACCATAACATACATTTTCTTCCAGACCGTTTGGATGGGTTTGTTTATCAGGTTACAAGTTTCTATGAAGTCTTCAGGATATCTACTGGCCACCGACGATTTTCTTAGCATCTCCTCTTCTACCCGGAGCCTATTGGGTGTGCAATAGTCCTACTCTATGATATAAGGTCTTAACTAATCCACGCTCGCATAGTCTCAGGGCAAATTCGAGAAACGAAGATACTGCTCCTGCATGTTGTTTTACGATTTATCAAGTGAAATCCCCTACCATTTATCTGTAACCAAAACATCGTTCAGTAAACGTTGACGATTTGGATAATTCCAACTTAAGGAGTAGTCCTCATCGAGGGGTCATCAATTGGAGGTAACGGGAAGTAACTGTGTCTCTTGTTGAGATGATCGGGTTACTTGATCATTACTCACAAGCAATAGTGGCTGAGCGTTTACATATGATAATTCGGTCGTGCCCAATGTGAGGTCAATGGCGCAGTGGTAAACACGGTTACCTCAAGAAAGTGTAGTCGGAGTTCTAGTCCCGGCCATGGCAAAGATGTGCACTACTGACGAGGTCTGATGAGAGCGAGACTCAAGTCCATTGCTTCTTTTCGAAAGGGGCTGGCTGGAAAGTCTACCTGAATGCAAAGGCTACGAACAGTTTTGAGTGGTGTTCACTCCATGTGGGAACCAAAATCCCCACCACTCAGAAAGTGGTATATATTCAAGCTTTTTGTATGCAGTTTGTTGGCTTGCTAACTGATCACGCATTACTTAATACAAAGTGGCTTTGTATGCAGTGACAAGACATTCGGACGACACTATACACAGCTAACAGGTTTTACTAGGAAATTGTTGTCAATAATGAGAACGAAGCAATATTTTCATAGTAGGGGCTGTATGCACTATTTAAAATATCAGCTTTTGGCAATAGGCATAACAAACCTTTAAAAAATAAGGAAACTGATAGACGATTCCGCTAGAGTAGAGGCAAAGTTATTAACATTGAACGGTCCTATATGTAAGCATGAAGTCAGAGCTTACATATCTATAAAACGGAAAGAGACTGTATGTGTACAAAAATGATCGAAGTGTAGTGACCAGTGTTGAAGTCGTTTGTCGTACATTTTGGGTGGGTTGACAATCAGTTAGGGTAAGATTTTGTCAACGATCTCTACGTCAGCAAAATTTTTCAAAATAAAACAACACCAGAATAATTCCACTTAGCCAGCCTAGGTCTTGAGGTAGCTATCTTAAAACACAAGTTGGAGATCAGTATAGATTATTCAGAGTGATCACTCTTATGTGATCCTCCAAAATAGAGCATCTGTTATTTGCTCCCCCACGAAGGTATTTAGTATGGATTCTTGTCACGATCGCTTCATCCGAGATCAGACCGTGTAGTGTTTTGTACACATGTCATTGATTTCAAACGTATACTTTCAAAACCGTCAATCAAGATTAAACTAGGACAAACGAAAACGACACATGGTACCAGAGAACTAGCTGGTCTACTTTAGAGTCTACCCGTTCGAACATTCTGTTTCCCAAAATCAGAAACGTTTCAGTTATGTAAATATTCATGTCGAACAATTGTATGTGTCAAAAGTGTTTTCGACAAGTTCACGGCTATGCAAAACTAATTTCTTTGTGGTCGTGGTATAAATTAATCAGCACCTGAAAGCGGAACGATTGTACAGGGGTTAGGGATCGAGGGAAGAATTATTGGTGCATAACAAATTTTCACAAACAAATTCGATACACAAGAACACAGACCAAAAGTCCGGAACACGATACATTTAGATGAGTGTGTGTTTGTGTGTTTGTGCAAGGGGAGTAGATGTACACGGGAGATCCAGTTGTTGGACGAGCATAATTAGCAGGTCAAATCAACCGGTTTCACTCCTCAGTTTGGATTAACCAAAACGAATAGTTTTTCGATTGCCATATGTCAGCTCAGTCGATTTGCGTACCTGTGTACGTTCCATCCACCAACCCCACTCCTGTGATACATAATTATCACGAACGTAAAACAAAAACGACGAAATTGTGTTTAATACAATTACATAGCATAACCAGCTTTGCAACGACTTTTCAAAATTATCGGTTTGAGTAGGGTTAACCAGAATAGAAAAAAGTTTGAGGATTGCAAATTGTACACGTACTCAGCTAAATATGAGTTAATTTTGTTACACTATACTGTGTGTACACAACCAGACCTGTCTTGGGAAAACGCTTATTAATCAGTTACTCTTGTTCCTATGGTGGTCAAAGTTTTGATACTTATAGACACATTGTTAGAGTTAACAGTCTGGTTAAATCGATTTTGTAACGAGACGACCACAGGAAGATAACTGACGTCGAAATCAGTCAGTCTAACCGTAATTAGATCGCATCAGCTTTATTGGCTAAAACATGAGATCTTGTTTACCGGATCAGCCTTTCGGAATGACATACAATAAACATGCGAAAGTGACCAGGCCATCCTCCAAGCTTAAAAGCAACTGAAGAAAATTACAATATCGCTCTGACTTCCACTTGGGTTTACTGTGGAAACAAGGCTACATGAAAAGGTAGCGATCGCTAGTATGGTGGTTTAATCAACTGTTTACACAAACCGAATGTTCTCTTCCAGATTATACGGAACTGCATACTATGATTTGGTCGAACAGGCAGCACAGTTTAGAGTATGCTTCAAATCAACGCATCCAGACACAATTTAGTAAAACCCTATGGCTGTCACCATTGTTATGTAAACGATGACTGATGTGGTTGACATTTAATTAACAATACCCATTCTCCACACCAAGTTTAAATTTTCAACAGCGTGGCAGCACGGGAATATTTATTGCCTTGTGTACAGAACCTGGTATGTGAATAGTGTGGAAGAATCCGTAGCCTGACTGCAAGATTCTTTCGAAATTTTCCAAAATAACTGCACTTCTACCGTTTAAAAACGGTTAACTGACAACTTTTCTCCCACTATGTTTTCACTCACATGGGTTGGCTCTTGGTCTGTGAAAACACTTCGAGATGTAGTCGAAGATTAACAATTCCGTGGTATCGGTTTAGTCAGTTACTGTTCTGTGGAAGAAGAAAACAAACAACCGTATTGCACCATCTAATCACTGAGATTTATGCAACACTTAGTCTTTATAGGGTCCACATAATCATCAACATCATCATTTGAAGTGAAGTTAACATTTACCCAAGATTACCTAGTTTTAGAATAGTTCAAAAATTGTTAAGGTCTACCATCAGGAAATTGGAAGCTATTTGTGCTTTGCTGCATTCAACACCTAACCCTCGTGGTGTGACAAACTCCATTATTCTAATCCAGGTTGTTCATTCTGATACCGGTCACTAACATCTAGACCGCTGTTTCATTCGTACAAACCTTGGACCTGGTCACGAACGGGTAGTACCAAGTGGTTCAGTGAACGGTATAATGACGTAACATTTTACTGGGTGCGCTGGAAACACACAGGAGCAGGAGAAAAATCCAAATAAACCTCACCTTAACGTTGTTAAGCAAAGTACACATTGCCAAAATAAGGAATGATCATGTTCAACTATCATTAATGACACGATCTTGAGAAGACACTACTTTTGCTCTCAGCTCACTGCACTCATACACTTTCGCTGGAAAACCATCCACCCAGTCCCCTAGTGTGACGGAAGTAACACGTAATTGATGCTATCGCATATTTCTCGGTACTGCTCTGGACTACATCGTTCTTATTGAAGGCTCCTCACTCATCCAATTGTCATTTCGATTGACTCAGCGCAAATCTGCTCTGCTCGGCATGCTGACTATCAAAGACCAAAATTCGTCGATCGATTGTAGAGAATAAAACAGACCGGTTAATCACTATTTCGTCGGAAAAAATTTATTTCAAAGAGCACGCATGCACACACTTGCCGGTAGGCGAGTTAACAACACAAAACAGCAAACCTAGAAGTTTACTCCTGGATTACTTTGGAAGTTAGATAAAAATGTCAATTGTGTTTTCTAACAGCCTCTGCCAAACAGTTTATCCACATGTGGAACACTCAACATTTGGCCCTATAATGATTAAAGTCTATGGAACTTCGTACAGACGTCGCCACATGCATATGTATATACAACACACATATATAGGCATAAACAATACATACACACATATATATATATACATGTACAGTACACAATACACCGTCTTATCTTTTCCATATGAAAAGCGGAAAACATTAATAATTACAAAAATACCTATTCAGCGTGTGATCTGAACAGTTACCGCTGATTTTCTACGTTACTAACCTTTTGGTCATATTTACCACAAATCAAGTGAATATTATGAGAATCAAAATAAACACTTCCCTATTTACTCAGTTTTGTACACATAATCCTTTATGGACTACCTGAGCATCAGTTTTGTTAACCTATCTACCAGAGTGCCGTTAACTACAATCTTATTTTCCTCATCACCCTGTATCACAAAAACTTCGGCACATCAAGAAAAATTTCGATACGGATCGAATCAATACAAGTAACTTTTAACATTTCGAGCTTGTAATTCAGCTGTCAGGTGTAAACAACTGAGTGTTGAATTAGATTACTAGAAGGAGAAACTTTGGTGTATGGACTAATGCATTGTCCAAGTGTAACATTATCGATCGCCATCTTCTTCTCTTTCTTTTTCTTCTTGGGTCGACAAACTCGAATATTTGCTTGATAAGAGCAATAAAATTCACATTATCTACAATCCCGTTATTTAGTGTCTATAACAATCTCTGCTTATTTCTGACACCCATACATACATAGTAAGTGAGTTGCCTTTAATGTCTATAAACCTTGGGTGTGGATTTTTTGATCAATATTTTACCACAAATAACTCTTCCACGTTTGTTTATTGTCGTATTCATAAAGACGCGTTAGTATGCTTGGTAAGTGCTTTCTAAAAAAGATAATTGATGACATGTATAATTTGTAACAATCTTCAAAATTTGCTTTTGATGTTGTATGTTCGGAAATGGACCTGGTATTTACTTCAATCCGAAAACAGTCACCTAGTGAGACAGCGGCTCTCACAAATAATTTGATCAAGTTCCCCCTCGTTATCCATTACAGCAAAAGAATGTAGTTTGTACTGAACAGTACTGAGAACAAATCGTTTGATACTGACATTTTCCGACTTTTTCCAACGATCATACATAGGATTTACTGGCCTGAATAAGGTTTTGTTTGTAAGAAGTTTCAGTCATACTCTACTGTTCTGATTTCCATCGCTACTGATTTATGCCAAGTAACATACCAGCGCAATATCGGCCAATAAATATACCACAAAATCGTACAAACTCAAATGACCTTGAGCCATTTATTTTACTAGATAAGCATACGGTGATAAGTGCAGATAAATTTGTGATTGAAACACATTTACAACAATAGTGTGTATTCACTTGATAAAAGTGATTAACCTAATCTCATACTTTTAGCAAGCTTTAATAATCTGCTCATAACCGCTAAGAGTTACCCCGTTTCAAGTTAAAGCAGTCGAAGGGAAATTGGACTAAAAACGTCGCTGTGATTAAAACGTTTTTGTTGATTTTTAAACGTCTGGCTGTCATCTTGTGTATCCACTCCAGACTTATGACAGGAAGCTGAAGGGTATTTGAGTGAAAGCTGGTTCGAACAGAATAAGTCTCTGACAATAATTTTTCCTTTATGATTGGCATATCGCAATTGTTATTGTCACACAAAATTCGTGTCCATCTCTCCGTCTACTAAACACGTGCGTTAACAGAAATACGACTGTCCACTCCATTTGGCTTGATTTGTTTAGGATGAACATGCAGTTTGATTAAAAAAACTTGATTCAGTATCACGTTGCAACGAATAATGATGAGATATTATGTGCCCATAACACCACAAAATACTCGGCGGGAACGTTCGTTTTTAGCCTAATTTAGAACTTCTGATCACAGTGTTATTGATGGGAGTTAACCGGAAGATGAGCACACCTTCTGGTGACATTGTGGCCATCTGACCAGTGTTCACTTGTAACTGTGGTTGAACGATTAGATTCATTGATTGTTTTTAGTTTTGAGTATGGTTATAATGGAAAAAAGAAATAAGTTAACAATGTTACAAAGCTATAAATTATGATCCATAGTAATTGTTTAAAACAAATTCCATCACACTAGATCCAACATAGGTTGGACGAAGTTTCCTATCAAACGACAAAGAAATTCTGCCCAATCCAGTTTCTCTAGTATGCCGAAATGGTTAGATAACGATAGTGGCGTCCACATGAAGGCAGATGGCAAGACGAGTGAGAACCAATTTGTGTAATAACTCAGACAAATTACAAGTAGTCTGTATGTACAACAAAAGTAACGAATATGAAAATGGCGTACAATGACAGTCTAAATAGTGGCAGACTCTCCAATGTCAATAATTACCACACTGGCCGCACAAATACGACGATAAACGCCCAACTAGCGGCCCTAAGAGGCAGAACAAAACTGGTTATCTATTTTTTGAGAAGTGACGGTTGGTTTTAATAAATTTATTTTAATTGTAGTGTACGAAGTTCTTATGAAGTCATCCTGTATGTTTACCTTACACTTGATAAAGTTCGACTTGTAAAATGTTTTCAGAACTATGTAAAACATCCTACAGCAATACCTGATATATTTTTTTGTAGTTACAACAAAACTGGGCTATCGGTAACCAACGAACACAAGAAACGGGCAAATTTGTGAGACAGAATTTGGGGTAGGAAATCTTAACGGCCAACTGAGAACGTCTTTATGGGATGAAATAGACCCTCTCATGTTGTACATGAGAGGCCCTGAAATTCTACTGACGACATTCCGCTGTTTCCACAAGAGCTCACTTTTCAGTTCCTTTTCTTGAAGGGAACTTGGCCGATTTTGTATAATTTTCCTGTAATTACGCTTCACGGGTAATCTAGAGGGGTCAGTTCGGAGCACTCTGATGTTCTCTTGAAACATTCCGGTTTTTGGCTATCAACAACATCATCTAGAGCGATGGGATTATATGTATTGAGGCTCCATCTCTATGAATAGCTAAGCCTTCATTATGTTTTCGGCCAGCGAAAAGTCAGAGAGTTATCTTTGACGTGATCGCTTAAGAAACGGATGCCTAAGTTCTATCTGGCTTTACCAACTATTTCGTTCTATCAAGAGAGTATCCTGCTCAAACTGTCAGCGAAACACAGATCTCTTTTTGAGAAGTAAGCTTTCTCAGTTTCTTCACCAGGTCATTCCAGTTAAACGAGTAAACTATTTCTTTCCAAACTGAACCTTTTTACGTCCCTGAGGTTAACATTATTTCAACGGTCAGTTCAGGCTTGTGTTGTATGTCTTAATCGTTAAAGCATACTATGTTTACCTACTTCCGATTAGTTAAGCATGGTATATTATTGAGTGGCTTTTGCATACACCTTACAACTGCTTATTGCTCCCACACTGCTTTCAGCTGGAAGATTTTTGGTAAACAAAATAAATAGGCTTTCTTTTACAATTTCATACCCTTTATTGAGCAGCTACAAATTTGATTCCTTGGTTTCCTTTCACTTCTGACGGAGAAGATTTGTCAGGTCGACAGTTAAACATCTCTGAAGTTATGTGTATAAAGTGTTTATGACTTTTGTTCAATATAAGTTCAAACATCCCCTATTGTTTATCAGTAATCAAAATATCGTTCAAAAAAGGTTAACGATTTTTTGTGGTTTCACGCTGAAGAGAAGTCCCAGTCGTCAGGTCAACAGTTAAAGTTAACAGGACAGTTGCTGTGTCACCCTGTCGGGGCCAGCGGGCAGTCTGAGCATTGCTCACAGTCGACTATAACAGAGTATTACTAAGGTAAATTCACTGGTTATTAATGTGTATTTAATGGTCCAGTGGTCGACACGGCCGCCTCATAAAAATGCGGCTGGATTTCAAACCTAAGTCCCGGCATAGACATGCGCTGATGATCTTCGATAATATCTGTAACCGAGCTTGGTACTTCCCTTAAAAAACTTGATGAAAACTCTACGGGACAACGAACAACGCGGTCAACTATGGATAATGTTCAACCAATGTCTATGATGTAGTTGCAATCATAGAGCGATGAACATTCTATCTTGCTTCACCACGATATTCCTGAGAAGCAATGTAACGGACTTAATAATTTAGAAGAGACAGCTGCGAAAATTTAGGTTTCCGTTGGATTCAAACCAACGAGAGAAACAGCCTGCTTGAAACGCCGTAGCTGAGCTACGAAGCCACACCGGAAGCTCAGAAATTTCACATTCGGAACTAGTTACCCATCCAATACACTGTCTAATGGAATCCATCAG
>LUCH01000131.1:170657-315967 GCA_013368495.1 Paragonimus heterotremus | reverse complement strand
CGTGATACTACCATATTTTTGGTCATTTTTATTAGTTAATTGATTAGTCCACTACAGATATGAACGGGCAAACCTCTGTAGTCTTATTGGAATGTCTAGAAGGAATACTGTAGGATTGTTGTTTTACCTTAGCTACACCTGAAGTATTTACGGAGACATGCTTTTTCTGCCTCATGTTTGCAACTTTTTCTCTTACCTATTTTCTGTCAGTATTCTTTCTCTATTTCGACCTTACGCGGACGCCATGGAAGGAATCGGATTACTAGTGAGTGGGAGTTAACTGTTCTGCTGGACCAATTCAGTTCCGGAATATTTGAACGAGCCGAATCGAACATGTTGTAAAAAGAAAAGGTATAATTTTCATTTCTTTCGCAGATTTCTCTTGAATATTAGCAAAAGGGGGTTTGACAGTTTCCGAAGCGTTGAAAATGACTTCCTTCCCAAAGCCCTTCCTCGTACCATTCTCTCTTTTCTCACTCAGTCAAACGGGGAATTAACTTCCAAATGAATGTATGCAAACTGCCGAGCTTATCTAATAAGCTCCCAGAAATCAAACAGTTGGCTTAGGATAAGACTCCTCACATGTTTGCCCTCACGGAGATCAATCTGGCTTTTAGCAGACATCAGTGAGAGTGAACTGAACGTCCCTGGGTACTCTGTCTACCTTGCCGACTCTCACGATGAAGAATGAGGGATCTGCGATTTTCCTTTACCAAAGCTTCCCAACACCCATGGTCATCGAAACTTTCCAACCCCCAGATAAATGTGATGCTCTGTGCCTACGGCTAGCATTGTGCGACCAAAACACAAATCTTTTGGGGGTTGCTTATCGCTCGCCCTTATGCAGCACTTCGGGTGATCGCGCCCATCTTGACAACCTAAAAATCCTTCTAGGACTCCAACGTTTTCTTCCTCTTCTTACAATGGAAGACTTCAACACATCCAAGATATGTTGGTTATGAATACCCCATTCAGACTGTGAGTGTGTTTGCTCGGCGTCCTCGTCGATTCTAATACGGCGGACAGCGCGGACGCAACATGTCTGCGCCCCTATGCGGCATCGTCCTAGTCAGATCCTATCTCCGCTTGACCCAAATGAATCACCTGGTGGACAGAGTGGTCATCAAACCTTCACTTGGATACAGTGGCCACTTATTACTGATTCTCGATCTTATATGCTACTGGTTACAACAGTCGGCCGGAAGCGACTTATTGGGCCTTACACTAAACTATGACGCAACGATCAATACCGGCACAGTGGCTAAGTCGGTATTCGTTGTTTTTCTGTGTTGAACACATTTTAGAATCAGAACGTTCAGCTGACCTTCTGAAACTGCTAAACGTGCTGACAAGTTATAGAAACGTGAAGCTGTTTCCGCCCGCCAAAACATGTTAATCAAGCAGAACCGACCACTTCTCTGTGGGTAAAATATACTGATGCTGTCGGTGCTGTATCCGTGAGATTCACCCTGATTTTGTTACTGTGCTTCATGTTCCATTGCTGCTCTTGTTTTTACACGACTTTTGTGTATACCTATTAGCATTACGTATGCGGTGACGAGAATATACGAAGTGTTAATGTGATTGTTCCAGAAATGTAGAACTGAAGTACATAACTTAGCTCAACCCCAGAGCTCGTTTCGACGCGGAAATAATAATACCCGAACTAAGCAAATCAAGTATTCATCTCTCGAGCGCAATTGTACGGCTTATTTTCAACTATGTAATAAAACACCAGTAATGGGAAACAGGTTTGGTGATAATCACTACTGTTTGCGTGTGAATGCGAAGCCGGGGTATAAACTTAGATGTGAAATTTAAAATGTTAAAACCCACACATTAAAGTGTGCATGCATATAATGAGCCTCTCATCCATTTTGCGAATCAATATCGGTCATCTAGCAAGCCCCTTCATCTTCCGCCGAATGTAATAAAAATGTCTTAAGAGGAAAAAATTCATGCGAAACTATTATATTCACCAGTTTCTCCCCCCTGTTATCGTAAGTAACGAAGAACCAACACGAGTAAAGTAGTTGAATAGGATAGCATGTCTGTTTGCCTATTGCCCTAGACAATGCTGGCTCTACAGAGGGTCGACATTCTCAGGAATACTCAGCCGTGATAATCGTTGCCCGCTGTAAAGCACCCTCATGATCTTCATTCTTCGATTTGCACAGGAAATATCTCAGTGTCAAACTCTTGTTCCTTGCATGATTCAAGAGGAACCACAGTAACTGTCACGTTGACTCCAATCGTCGATCCCACAAGTAGGACTTCTTTCCAAGTTGAAACATCAGAAAGCGTTGAGCCCGATGGGTGGTGTTTATGTTACTAATAAGGAGTGAAGGATTTTAGTTAATATAACAAATGGTAAATTCAATTTTAACGCTTCTTTACGAGAGCGGAAGCGGGGAATCCTGTTGGAACATGACTTCGATCAACTGCAGTGAAAAAAGCATACAAACCTAGCTTTTATGGACCAGTGGATTAAAAACTGTATCAAACGATGATATCTGCTTCGTTTCTGGTTTAGTTGTATTCAAAGTTGGGATGGTGAGGTGGAGCGTCACTTAGCTGGCGAACGTAGCCATTTTTTGGAATGGGAAATTACTAATTTAGCTGGTATTAATAGTAACTAAAAACCGGTGGCTGCAGCATACAAAATTTCTTCGACTGACACGATGTCTACGCAGGTTTCTCTAGTGGCTCCATTCCATGGCCGTCAAGGTACCCGCAGGAGCCACACACTGGCACATGTGGAGCAAGCATGGGGCCCGCGTAGATGTGCTACTAACGGAGTAGTGTTCAAATGCATGAGGTAAAATCTTCTTTTACTTGTTAGCAGGTATTTCGCCACAAAATGGGATGACACTAGCAGGGAGAGATTGGAGGTTAACATTAAGACCAGGACCTGGTTGAGTTTGACGCAGGCAACAAGAACCATTTTAAGTAGAGTTGTTTATGACAAAATGGAAACAGTGATTCTCTTATAAAATTAAGTTTCAACATTCATACTTCTATCACAGTTAACTACACTGTTTGACAAAATCCCAAAACTAAGGTTACTATATTTATATATGATAAAATTCCATGGACGCGTCAACGTATACAGTCGTTTGGGCTGAATACCAAAACTGTTATACCTGATGCAGGAGCAATGAAATTCTTTGACAACCGTTCGCGAAACCACAAACAGGGAGAAAACAGGAAACAATTCAGGCAGTAGCAATTGAGAAAACCATGATGCATGTAAAATTACATGTCTTACACAGCATTACAGATACACCAAAAGCCTACTAGAACGAACTTAAGCATTCCTTATTCCACACATTAATCGAACTGACAGCCTTTCTGCAGAGGAGTAGCTGTGCCAACGGAATCACCCCATATTTTTGCCTCAATTCCTCTGAACTACTTATGTGTGGCTTGTTTCACACATTCGCATTCTTGATCCATCTTCAGACATCACCGCATCCCGAGTACGTCTGCGCCGATGGCGTTGTTGATAAACTGATTCGCTGTCAAAACGCACGGAATGGTTCTACTCGCTGCTCCACGAACCTTTGCCGTCTAGGTTTATGTAGCCTTTTGTTGATGCGAACCCCCTGGGATTTGCTTACTTCTGATAGTTTATTCACGAACTTTCACCAGTTTGTAGTTTAAACTGGAAGGCAGGTTCACACACAGTCTGTTTTTGGTTGTTACCCTTCTGACCATTTGCATATTAAAGTCCAGTAAAATACGTCGACTCTAAAAAGAGTTGACAGGGAGTCGAATCCAGGTAGGTGCGCAACAAAATCCAGTGTCGTATAGGAGTCAACCAAGAGAAAGTAATGTTAGCAAGGCTTTGCTTACATTCCTGTTCAGTTGCATTGAAGGCAATGACAATTCGAATATTTTAGGGAAAAATGTGTAACGCAAAGCTCTACCGTGCTGTTGGCGCCATTTTAATTTCAGCTCGTGTACATCGAGTGTGGGTTTTACTGGGCCTTTGTGCCGTGCATATTTGTGTTGTTTCTTTTTAAAGGACTACTGCTGGAAGCGTTACTGCAGAAAAATGCTGTGCCACAATGGTTCTACGGTGCAAAGGTTGACTCTTGAGTGTAACTGGTTTCTGAAGACGGAACATTCGGCTTGTCTGTTGCATGTGGCAAACTGTTTCCCTCACATTTCTAACAGTTGATCTTTGTTAGCGCTCAATTCTGCCCCCTTAAGGTAACTGAGCCAATTAATCACGAGCAATATATGCGAAAATGACATTCGAAGCATCGGTTCAGAATGTTTCCAAATGTTCTGAACGGGACCAATATAGGTGTGGTGGTGGTCTAATCTACCGGATGACAATCATTCAAAGACGTGCCAACAATAGAAAATTATAAGGAAAGCAAGTTGACTTACAAGCAGACGTAAAGATGAAATGAAATTCGGATAGACCGAATAGAACGATTTCTCAGGCAACACATGGCCCTAACTAAAATTATGGCCATTGGATCCCAACGAAGGTCCAGCAATGGCCACGTATTGTGATTTGTGAATGGTCGACGATGATTTATTACACGACGGAACATTCACAACACTACCCTACGGTATGCACAGCTAATAAATAAAAACACAAAATCTGGTCGACATTTATTGCAATTCTCTTAAAAGCAGAGTTAGTATTGTTGTTTCTTTGGACGCGAAGATGCTCCCATGCGGTTGGTGCTCAGTTTTTCCTTTCTGTGGGTTGCATCACGGTTACTGTTGAACTATTAATGTTGATGATACTGTCGTAACAAATGAGTGATAACATTTCGACAGTACCTAGTACCTTAATAGGGTGTGACAATTGTCGAAGTCCGTTTGGTTTGTGTGTGTCTATGGTGTAACTAACAACATGTTTAGGCGAGCAAGTTTCCGTCCCTTTTAACTGTGTACATGTAGTACTGTTGAGCTGTTTCATTATGTTTGAACTGTTCATGCGGTTCGAGCTCATTCTAAGTTCAATCAGAATTTCTGAGTGTCCTATAAACAAATGCATTAAGCACTGCATTGTATCAAGCGGGTTTAAACATTTTTATTTCTGTTTTCACTAATTTTCATTTTAACCTCAAGATTTATCTTGATACGGTAGTTCCAGATCGCTATCAAAAATTGCTTTTCGGCCGTAGGTAAACCTTCTTTTGAAACTTTAACCAGGTTTCTGCTGTTCATTAACTAGTGGGTGCCTATTGTATCAACTGAAGTAGTTTTAAGTCATTTTTGTATCTCCCTCATCCACAGAGAATTTCAGCAAACCCTCTGAACTTGCATTTTTAACTCACTTCAACCATTTTACCAGTTCCGATTGTGTACTGAATCATCCAGTGATCACTACTTGTAGAATGTCCCATGATTATGGAGACGACTTTAGTCCTGTCGAAGTTTCAATCGGCATGTTTATGTTATGTCCTACATATTTACTAAGATACACAATGTATTTTACTCCACTTTCTCACAGTCAAGTCCGAAAATGATGGCGTGCTGGGGGAAACCCAGACAACACTTAACCA
Organism: Paragonimus heterotremus; assembly: GCA_013368495.1. Classification (NCBI taxonomy): domain Eukaryota; kingdom Metazoa; phylum Platyhelminthes; class Trematoda; order Plagiorchiida; family Troglotrematidae; genus Paragonimus; species Paragonimus heterotremus. The sequence goes on along the minus strand of LUCH01000131.1, from coordinate 310,436 downwards.
ACTCATAGTGACATCAAACAACCTACAAAGTGGTTGAATAGTGGTGTGGTTAAAACGGTTACAAGCACGATTGCTGCCCAATTGACTGACTCTAATCATTCTGTCAGTAAGGAAGATGCTTTTCAGATTGTTTCTCGAGTGTCAACAAATCGATTAAAGATGGTGAGATTCCGAATGTTGACCGTTGCCGATGTCATTAGTATCCGACTACGCAATCCCGACGTCTGCGCCCAGAAGTATTTCGTACGGACACTTTCTCCCCTGGCAAATAATCAATCAGGCCCAGGATTGGGAAGAGTGATTGCGTACCTGATAACAAACACGCTGTCCATAACCTCTGCTGACCCTTTTTTTGACCCACCCCAGTTACCGTTTTTGTATTCATTGTGTTATAATTAGCATCATGATCAAACAGAAGAAAATTAGAAGTAGCAATTTTTTTTCTCGCCACTGTGTCAGGAATGCAAATTCCATAGAATCCACCTTTGAAGTGTAACAGGTGTAGTAATTCTATCACTTCCGGTAATCACTAGATTGCGCTCCAGTCTCCGCGAGGTGTCGAAGCACATATTCGCCTTGCCTATAGGAATAGTGCATTTAAATAAAATCATATCAACTGGGGTAGCAAGTTCATCTCAACCTGACTACAGTGAAAATGAGCTTCGGTTAATATCAAGTTGCCGCTTACTTTGAAATGTCATGTAAACGTTTCGTCTCAAGATTTAGCATCGATCCAGCATAGACGTAGTTAAACAAGTTGTCTTTCAGCACATCTTCAGATTTATAACAGCCTGATGAACACTGGACATGGTGAATCATTTTTGAACAATTCAATTTGATACCAATACTGAGAATGTGCGACATCCCATCATTGATCCATGGCTGCGGTGAATTTGGTCGATGATTTCGAAGAAGCGCAAATGAAGTTCAGAGCATTTTAATCCGTAATAATTGTAAAGCTTGATTAAAAAAACATATTTAAGTAATCGTTAACGGGCTCAGGCTGGAGTGTGTGCTTCACATTGGGTTCGTGCGTGGCCAAATTCTGCACGATTCAACAGGTGGAACATGCGGGTAACAGGGTGTCCATACAGTTCCAAGGTAGACTCACTACCAGTTAACGATGCACTAACTGATTGAAAGATGATGCTTTGAAGAGGATGATTGCAGAACTGTACTGGTTTGTTTTACAAAGTACAGAAATTCATGTGAAATTATTGCATAACGTTTTTTCACACAAAATTATTTACAGACCAAATAGTGAGCAATTACTCAGTTGTTATGAAAGGGTTGCTTATAAATTCAGAGTAATGCTATGGAGACTTCATAAGAGACAGTAGTTCAATCACACTGGTTGGTAAGTCACTGTCTTTTTCCAGGGTTCGTGTTTAAATCTCTTCTCACCAATCAACTGACTGAAACAAATAGAACTGGCTTGACACAATGTACGCCTAACCAGATTCAAAGTGTCATGTTAAGCGGACAGTCCCTGAAACAATACAAGTTAACGACGTCATTGTTGAATAGAAACATGAAACAACAAACCGTATACATAAACGTCGATGCCAACACGTCCTAAAATAACAAAGTTTACAACCGTTCGAAAAATGACAAAAAGCAGTAAGTCCAAAGGAAAAACAGCGGTATTGGAACAATCCAGAAGGAAGGCTGATGGTTGCATGTTCATAAGAATTTACATCAAGGAGAATTTGTAAATGAATATTCTTAAGACAGAATTTTGAAGAATAATTCATTCCTCGAAAATATTCTCTGCGAATGTCAACCTCTGTGAAGCAGCAGCCAAGCAACAAACACTCGCTTATGGTTATGCGATACGCACTGCGTATCATCGGGGTTTTAATATCACGTTTCAGAGAAGGGATTATTGCTGTTGCCCTGGTTCAAGAACCGGAAGGAGTTAACGTGCCTAGTTTAACCAGTTTTTGAGGAACACTTCTGACTGAGGTGTGGTTCCCGTGGTAGGGAATAAGTCCTTTCAGAAATACCGGTTTGAATATAAATTTGAGATTAACTGGGTCCATTTTCGACTTTGAGCAAAGTACAAATAAGTCTCAAACCTTTGTTTTGACTCCTTCAGTAAATGTTGTGAAGATAATGTTCATTTATTAAATACTGTTTGAAACAAGTGCGGATGGAACATGTTTTACTGTCATAGGGTGACAATCATTCGAGGATTCTGTCCGATTGGAAAGAGATTTAACACAACTTTCAAGAATAGGTAATGAACTACCAGTAATTTCTAAAGTTGGTTCGGTTTGTTGACGTGTTCCGGACACAATCTTTCATTATCATATATTGGAATGAGTAACTGTACACTTGCAGTGTGAAAAGTACACAGATGTTCATAGTTGTCGTTGACCTAAATTTGTAAACAGACATGGCCAACAACGGGCACGGATGTTAATGGTCAACGTGTTCAATTAAAACACTAATGACGTTCCCGAGCCAGCCAAAGCTATGGTTGCATACAAATGGAACTAATATTTCTCACTTTTCCGCAAGCCTAACAAGTTACAGTCCAAAAACGGCTCGAGATGCAGTCCTCGAATTTACAGCACGTGGGTTTTACGCAGCCAGTCCTTTGATTTCAAGATGGATTTAACATACTGAGAACGTCTATGTTTAGTAGGAACATTGTGAGAGTTTGGGAGAACAATTTCGTCCTGATTTGTACTGACGTTAACATCTCGATCCTATTCACATAAGGTGAGCATAGTCTTGCAGAAGATTACGGCCAATCAGTGTCGACAAGGCTAGCAGACTGGTATGTCAGCGTGGGAACAAATCAGGATAGAACGCTGCTCCAACATCGGATTTTATTATAACGAGCGTCGGATTAAAACAAGTTGTTCAAGTGCATCACGCGTTGAAACAAGTTGTCTAAGTGCGTCACTTGTTAAAACAAACGAGCTACTAGCGAGGTGGAGACGACCAATGAGAAAGCTGAAGCGACAGCACCAATTGTATTTCTTCATTTCACTGATACGTCTTTTCTATAAAATAACCAATAGAAACTCAATAAACCGAGATTTGCTTTGTCCCACGAAGACTGGTTTTTGCTTATGTTCTGGGGGGCCGTGATTCTCCAACAGATCTGAAGTTGAGTTTGATCTGTAAACTTACAGGGATAAGCTTGAGATTTTAATTATAGAATCGAATCACAGCTATTGCCTTGTGCGAGTCAGACTATTCGGAAGTTGGCTTGCACAGCCACTCCAAACTTACCTGGTGGGGCGTGTTTCAATAAAAAGCCTTTGATAACAGCGAATGACAGAGTCTGTGAGGAATCATGAACTGTCTAGTTTTGTTGGAGGAATATGCACCTTTGTCAACTCCTGAACGTCCTTGAGATTTGTGCAAGCTACGTGCCAAATTTCGAATCTTTCCAGACAATTCTTGACACCACAAACTGAAGACAGAATATTAATTGGCTGTTCTCTAGATTCACCGACACAAAAGTGAACCCCAATTGAGGAGATATTATGCCAATTCTGATAGTGATGGTCGTAGAAAGCAATGCTACACGTTCATGTAATGGTAACCGTTCACTTATTACACGTGTCAATGTAACGCACGTATGTGCAAATCTTCACTAATATTGTCAGAGTTATCTTTCACTACCATTTTATGCCAAAATCGGAAGTATAGAACAATGTTAGAAAAACACTAATTCATCAGAAAGTATTTAAAATATTTAATGCTTATGAAATAATGCCATACTTCAGTAAGAGATTCACTGTGACAAAACCCGAAACTCGTTAAAATATTACTATTGACCCTTATGTTATACTCAAAGCCAGACCATGATTCTGTAAAATATCCAACCTAAGTCACTGTTTTGCAAGTATGACTATCAATATGTGAAGTGGAGAAAAGCCATCTGGTGGGATTTACAACAGTTAAGTTCTCCCTATAACATAGTGAAACCCACTGTTTTAAACCGTCAGTCACTCAAGGCTCGTCAACTGGCTAAAATGATCAGATGTTTCTATTGCGTTTTTCACACCCGACTTTTCTATTTATTGGGCCATTTTTAACTGTCGATTATAGCTGCTATATAGCGAGAACGAAGCTTTCAAACCACAGCTATTCAAAGGCCTCCTTATCGTGCATTCTATGTTTACTCGCCGATTCTGGGAAGCGCATGCCACTTAGAGAAAAACAAGTTTGCTTCGAGGAATTTTTTTATTGCATAACTCAAGCCTAGTCCGACGTCTTCGAAACCAAATTTACGTTGTCTGCAGTCAGTGATTTAGTTAATCACAATGCACATAGAAGCAAGGTGGGATGACAGGATTTATTTCTACTAACATATAATTTCTACTTTCAGTTTAATAGAACGTTAGGCTTCTTTCAGAAAAGTATTTTATCAGTCGTTCACCTCAACACGACGGACTTGTGGAGGAAAAGGAATGTAATATGAGTAATTTTTAACGAACCTTATGGACAGCAGACTTGTGTGAGCCTACCGCAAACGTATATTATCGCAAATCAGTAACTCCCTTCATGATTTAACTTGCTGATCCTACTCCGTCTTTGAGTCTTCGACTTATGAACTAATCTGTTGGGCAAGTGACCTTCTTAAAAGTCAAAGTTTTCACCATTTGCAAATATCTTCGGTGTATCAGCACTCAGATTGCGTCTAAAAACCATCTCAACATGAGATGTTTCACGTTTCTGTCATTTCTTTGAGAACAATATTTTTTTTTACGGCAAAATAATCTCCCTTCAAAAGTTGAAATAAAACCTATCTGCCAGTGATTGTTTGAAATATATTACTGTTTACTAGCCGGTAATCTTCATTTTCCCCTAGTCAGCTTATCATCATCGTTGTCAGTTTGGCATGCAGTTTTTTTAATGCATTCGTTAACTGTATACATTCGGCGAACAACTGCAATGGAGCCACTTTGTCAAAGAAAAACAAATCAGCTAACAATTAATTGAAATCAAATGTTTACTTCTTGCATTCAAAAGACGTTCACGATCCATATTCATCTAGATGACCAAGCTGACATTCAAAGTATTAGAGCAAGCCTGAGCGGAAATACTGCAATATCCATTGTTCACTAATTTCGTGTTGGTTTTATCAGTATCTCTGTCATTGTTTATTTTTAAAGGACTGTTGTATTGGAAATTGAAACTTGCTGTAGCCAGATGAAACATTCGGCTGTGGTAGTGGGGGTGGGCTGATGTTAATGAAGAAAATCATGTTGCTTCTCATAACCACCAACGACTCGAACAGCGTTACCTTCGGCTGAGTGATGTCATTTCGATTGTCAGCAACCCGCTTTTCCCATAAGTGTCATTGATTTCAATCAGTTTACTTTTCGGCAGATAAGAACGACTGTCTGGAAGAAGAAACCGTGTAACTTGGGTGACTGGAACACGGCTGGGGTGCGCAACCCAGTCACGGCGTAAGAGAAAAGTATTTATCGTCTGGGTGGTTGTTAGCAATAATAACAGTGTTGTTACGCTAGGAACGATTTTGGAACGGAGAGCTCATCAATGAACAAATTGGCTACTGGAGCTCTCAAGTGGGTAATGCGTAACGGTAGAGCTCGAGCAAATCTCTTCTGAACGGAATTTGGTAGATTGTATAACCCAAGTCTGATTGCCTCCATGTTGGTCAAAATATGAAATGTGGTTTTTTTTAGATGGTTGATAGGTGGTTTAAACTGTCTTTATGTCAACGTTTCGTTGGAAGTGTGGACTCCCACTACGCGTTCGTCCGACTAGATGCGGTTTGTCTGCTCTAGTCGACCCGCCACACTACTTGTAGAGTAGGTGTAACTCCATGCAGTCAGTGCGTCTTAGCCTGGCACTACAACGTTGACATTAGAACGTGCCTATCAAACAGCCAATCCTCCACATTCGCTTGCCTCGAACCATGGTATTCAGGCGGTTGGTGGACGGCTTGCTCGTCATTACGTCTTATGCGACTATGGGTCTGCTTCAAGCAATGGGTTGAATCACGCCTGTCAGACCTCATGTAAACGTCAGAACGTGAGATATTACTGACTTCACATTAACTGTTTCTTGCACAGCTAAGATTGGAGGGTTTTGAACAATTATACCAAACAGATCCGCCAACAGTTTTCGGTTCGACCAACACTTGACCGCAAACAACGAAGAAGGAACAACAATCAGCAGTTCATCTTCCGCAAGCTGCAAATGTGAGGCATACCAAGCAGACCATATCGGCCATCTTGTTTTGGAATGCAGATGGTAAATTGAAAAAGCTGTCTTAATTCACTTTATTCAAGTGTACTCAGCACAACTCAAGATACCCCTTTGACTGTGTGATATTGTACGGAAACTGCTTTCAGTTTTGGCTTTCATTCCTGTGCGCCTACCGTGGCTGCAGTGAACCGTAACCATGAGATATTATGATAATCCGAATTCATAATACTTTTTGATGCTTCTCTTCAGAACAACAACTCACGACCGGTTTCGTTCTTGTTTGGACTCATCCACTTTTGTACCAACCGCTGGGTAAACTAACTGTAGACTGTCCAATAAACGAGCTAAAGATATCACAGTAAGAAAGTGTGACTGCGCCAAATTTGTTTGTTTCTTGCGTTTCAGTTCAGGATCCCAATAATTCGGAATTGTCCGAGGTCAGTTGGATCACACGCAGGTAAATTTTAAGATCAATATATTAAAGGACACAGTGATGATGTTCAATCTGCATGGAAAAAAGATGCAGTTAGAACAAGAACATACAGTTTATGGGAACATTTTAGCACGTTGTACACAACAAAATTGCCATAAAGCAGGAATATGACCGTACAGTATGAACTATTGCGTTGGGAGGTATTTTGTGTATTATGCAGAGAGCAGACTTGAAATATTTCCACGACATCACAACAGAAGCGAAGTGTGTGGACGGGATACAAACGAGGTTATTGTGCATGTACGTTAGGTGAAATCGATACCATTTTGGGCGTAAGCTAACTGCCATTGACAGCAAAGGGCTACATAAGTGATTGGTTAGGGAGTGCCTGAATGAATAATGACAGTGAAGTGACTATTTGGAATTTCTTCTCTCACTGTGTGTCACCAGTTTTGGTTATTCACCATTGAGTGGCAAACTGCGTTTCGTATATTTATCTAAGTTTCTGTTTTCTAGATATAGCTGGTCATTAGGCTGACGGTAGTGTGGGGAGCTCAGTGTTAGAGACTATTCTGACTAGCTTTTTTACACTTACGGCAAAAACTGTACGAGTATTTCAAACGTGACAGATTTCTGTCAGAGACGAACTGATAAACCGTTTCAGTATCTAGAAGCGATTAAAGTGATCAGCATGTTGCTCAAAATGTAGGTTGTGACAAGCAAGTCGAAATAAAATAGTTCACGATGGTTTCATCATGTAAAACTCACTCGTCTGTCACCTGGATTAACTGGACGTTCCATCCCTCACTCAAGAACATGGACTCAACACTACTTGTATTTCATATTCTTTCAGCCAAGGTAAAATAAAAAGGACTCGTTCAAACAATATTTTACAAAGTTAAGCATGCCCGTCCGACTGAAAGCCCGCCTGAGAAAGAACTGCTGAATGATTTATATGCAAAATAAACCCTAGATATTTCTGTAAAATATGTCCTGCGTGAGTTCACCTACTTACCCCTACAAAAACACCGTGCACTGGAAAGATTTCTGTTCATGCATATCTGCCGCTAATCAAACCGGTCACTTAATTTACCGTTCTACACTGTCATGCTATGGCACCCACACGCAATGCAATCGATCCCTGTGACACATATGGCTATATCAATTCTCGACAACTCACACTGCATTTATCTACTCAGTTTTAGCTGGAACACCAACTAACCAAAGCAGGCTAAATAACTTAGGCTAATGGAATTGCTGAACGTAAACCCAACTAGCTAGATAAAAAAACTTTCGCCGCAAACTCTGCAGGCTTCGGACTGTAGAAACTTGTCAACATAATCGATCAACCATTAATTAGCTGGAGGTGGATTGAGCATCGATTTATCTGTTAGCTTGACGCTCCTATCAGTCAGTTAAATTTCTCATCCGTTGAAGGTAATCGAAGCCTAGCTGTCAGTTCGGTTTGACTTCAAACTGTGTACTGTTGAGACACTTCGACCGACCACTTCGACTACGATACACGGATAAACGTGACCAATGAGCACGCATTATTTCAAATAAACGTAAAATAAAAATGACGAATTGGCTGCAAGAAGAATAGCGTATAGAATCAGATACTTTCAACTTAGTTAACCTGAGTTAGAACGTTTATATTCTAAATAGTTCAATTAAAGAACTATCGATACCGACAATATCGATCTGACAGTGACGTTTACGGAAATGTAAGAAAGCCAACAGGTAAGCTGAGAGTAGGCTTAAGACAAGAGGAAAAATTAAACTTATGTAGATAGCATGACCAAAACATTCGATTACTAATATTACTAAGAATATCAACAACAATAGTGGATAATTACATAATAATAAAAACACATGACTACCAACCCCTAAAACTTTATCGTTTATTTTGAAGAGCAATATACACATCTTTGTTCAAGGGAAGAACAAACGGTAGTACCAAAACTAAGCAACAGATATGTAAAAAGGTGAATGTGAAAACAAGCTGTCTGTCAAATGTGAGATGCAGCATAGTTAGCAACATTGAACAGTTGACAAATCCTCTCACAAAAATAGCAAGCGTTAATGAGCCAGTCATCAAATGAAAAGTTATTTGTGCCGTATATAACAAATGGGTCTAGAATTTAAAAAAATACACGAAAAATAATAAAAGGGAAATAGGCGAACGGTCAGCCTCACAAAATCAAAAGCTCTTCAGGGCACAGAATTGCTATCACAGTCAAGGCTCATGCATCGGGACGGAAAAATGTCCTTCATAGAGAGAGAAATGTCACAGAAGTGACGGCAGTTAACGCCAGGTTGCCTGCATGAATGTGCCGTAAGTTTTTAGGGAACCTAGAACAGTCAGTAGACATAAATCCGTGACCGCGTAGGAGGGCAGCCCCAATCAAAGAATAGCGTTACTTGAAGAAGGAAAGATAATACCGCGAAAAGAGATGATCACAGGTGAGCGAGAAACGGAGTTCACCTCGTAGCCCAAAGTATGGAGGACCGAGTGAATAGCGGCATTATGAGAACCGGGCCCGTACATCACGATCTTGTTTGTCCAGGCAAAATAGCTTCTGTAGTCGTCCACTATACAGACGTAAAGCACCACAGCAGCGCCGTCACGAACCACGATCGTACCGGGTTTGATGAACGAGCTCGCCGTTGGTACTCGCAACTCCTCGAAGACTGTATAGCCTAAGCTGCGCAGTCATTCATCCAGGTCTTTGGCCACACGGTTGTGTCGGGCACAACGCGCGTCATGGGTGATCCAGCATGATTGTAGAATATGAACAAAGTCTTCCGGTTGGCCGCAGTTGCCACGGCAGAGGACTGAGTGGTCACTTCGGACACCTCGATAATTTCGGACTTTAGTCCACATGAGACTACTTCTGAGCTGGATGGCACGAATAAAGATTCTGGGGAAGATGCCGTCCGGGTTGAACAGCCAACGATTAGAGAATGGAGAGCGTGACATTTCTTGAAAACCACGGCCGTCAAACGAATGGTAGAGTTTATGCATCCACGCCGCATGGGCTTCCTGCTTGTTCGTCACCACTACACCCTAACCTCGTACCGGGACGTTAACCTCCCTCAAAATAAGGCCAAACGAGTTACCTTTGATCACCTTCCACAGAACTGGACGTTGGCTGGGGAGAAGTCTCTCCACTCGAGGTTTGCGTGAGATTGAAATGGTGGTGGAAAAACTCAGGATACCAAAACCGCCCAAATTGGGGTGTGGATGCAGCTGATTGGTGTGTCTTTAGGAAGGTGGAGCCACTGTTGAACAAACTGGCCAATCGTACAGTCCATGGTTTTGAGCGTGTTACGATGGACTCGGCTCAACACCAATAAGTGATTCATCTTCGGGATCAGATGCTGTCTCAGGAGATCAAGACGTTGGTGTGGCTTCAAGGGCGCTTTGGTAGTTTCATTCAGCATCCTACGAATTTGCAGACGGTCATTAGTGAATGCTTCACCCCTCCAGGTGAACGGGATACCTAGATAGGTCACCGTGTCAGAGGCGCTTAGTGAGTGGATAATGTCCGAGCTGAAGTGAGTAGACTCAGCAGAAGTGACTGTTGTGTTATGTTTACGGTCACCGCGCATGGCCATGAGTTCAGTCTTCTGTGTGTTGGTCTTCAGTCCGGATAGTTCCAGGGCACTAGTGGCGGCTGTAGGCTTCTTGGAAAGATGCGCAGGATTCTCAGCTAGAAGGATCAGCTGGTCGGCGTAGGCGAAACCGTTAACCAGTGTGTCGTGGAACTGATAGACAAGCTCCGGTCGAGATAGTGCAAACACCTCATCCATTGACATGATGAATAAAAGAGGGAACAGTGGGTCACCCTGGCGAACACCACGATGGGATCGGAGAATGGAGCTATCGAACGTAGCGAAAGCGTTTTTGTAGGAGTCGGCAATGTAATGCGTCAGAGGTGGAGGAGCATCGTAGGCTCGGGCCAGTCTGATAGCCAAATCTTGTGAGATAGAATCGAACGCTTTGGATACTTCGATAAAAGCTGCACACAGACTTGAAGACATGGTACGCGACACTCGAAGGAGCGCATGAAACAGTGAAGTCGCCTCAAAGCAAATGCCAGTGTGTAGGAATGCAAACTGGAGAGCGGGCAGTTGCAAGCGCGTATTCCAACGATCCGCCAATATCTTGTGGAAACAACGTATCTAGGTTGAAGATACGGCGATAGGTCTGAGCTCGGTGGGAGGTGAAGGAATGTTTACTTTGAGTACAAGCATGATGCGAGGGTGGCATAAATTGATTCGGCAACCTTGGGTCAGCAGTAACAGGTTGAAGTATCCGGCCAAGGCATCAACTTTCGTACACTTCAGATTTTGGGTGACAATTTGTTCAAATCTGGAAAGGTGCTTCCCGTGTGCTTCAAGGTGCGTGATACTTCTCCAGTGATCGGCTTGACCAGAGACCTGTCCGGAGACAGAATCGTGCGAGGTGGTAGCTCATCAACGTGTGGATGAGCGGACAGTACCTCGGACCAGTATTCGTTGGAATTATCTGGGAGGCCGCGGTTCATCTTATAGGCAGTTCTCCAGTTTCCGGAAAGAACTGCAAACGCAGCGTCTTTCTTATGTCGCTGGTACAGCGTTTGAATCGCTGCATAGTTAGCCCTTCGTATCTGCTTCGTGGTCACGTGGAATCTCACGTCAACACGACCACGTCGTCGAGTGACGAGTCGCCAGGTGTACGGAAAAGCTAGTGAAGCGTACATGTTTAGCAGCGATTTAGCTTGTACCATTGTAAAATTGCCTGCCTGAAGACCATGGCAATAGTTAATAGTTCATCACTGTGAAGGAAAGCTTCGTTATTGGACTCCAGTCGGGTAATCGCTGTTTGGATCAAACGGGTAAACCACTCAGAGTGATCACCAGCTTGGGACCCAATATCCGTTAGTCTGTGGGACGGTGGTTGGATCAGCAGCGGGGACAGTATTTCCCTGCCAATTCAGCGCATACAGACGAGTTCGAATGCTCTCCACAGTACAACCAGGGAAATGTGACAGGAGCCGATGATGAAGTTCGCGTCGTGTAAGACACGACGGGGCCAGTGCATCGGTATCTCTGATAAGAAAAGTCGATTTCTTGCTGAGACCAATTGGATCCAGCAGTTCTCATGGATATGAGCTTCTCCTGGTTGCATGCTATGTTGACTGAGACCGATTTTGGTGGGAAAGCTGCGGTCACACTTGGCACAGTCAAATATTGTGATAGGCTGCTGTGGACCATTCCTGCGTCGATGCATACGAGTGTGCGCCGACAAGCCATCATTCGATTTTCAAATCTGGTCACATTCTGAACAGGTGTACTCCGTTTGCCTATCCTGTGTACTGGTAGTTGCCTGCACGAAGACAGTGGCGGAAATTTCATTGTCTTGATCGAATGTAATCAATACAATTAGAACCAAGTAGAGTGGTTGACTCTATCTGGAGTTGCTGAACTCTTAGCCAATCAAAGGTTGCACCGAGATCGTCCAGTCGACACCGCGACGAGGTGGTCCAGCGCGCCGACTAAGGATAGGTTAAGTACTATCTATTTATCTACACAAAAAGAGAGCTTATACTAATGTACTGTGATGGCTTTTGTAAAAAGTAGTGTATGGCTATTGCGTCGTTGATAGATCTGCATTTTCTGCAGTGATAGTTCTTTAATTGAACTGTACAAAATTTGATTATTTTGCCTCATGTGGACTTATTTGAACATCGACTAGTCTAACTCTGGTTCGGTGTGTTATCCTTAATGCGGCCAATGCCTCAATCCTATTTCAAGTATGTCTGGACTGAGGCTTAATAGTTCGTGTATCGTTACAGATGAGATCTGTAGAGAGTTTTCTGTGCAGTGGATCACACATAATCTTGCTTGCTTGTTCTAAATACTTCCGGGGACGTAACTGGTCTAGTTAAACAAAATTATAGCACCTGACAGATTTCACCAGCAATGTCTTGTTCCGTGACTGATCACTGATTCTAGTCGTCCAATTTTAATCACGAAACACCCCAACGACAAACGTGACAGTATTGTCAGTGTATGGGGGTGGCTTCTAATGATACCTCCTAACCTGGTACTGAAATATTTACAACCATTTTGTCTGAGCAAACCAGAGGAAAGTTTTATCTGCATCTGAAATGCAAAGCGAAGGAAATGTCTGACTTATTAAAGTGACACAAGGATAGCCAAGTAACCATTTTAAGCTGACGACTTTTCTGTGCGTAGATGAGTCCACGTTTCAGTGAAATCCAGGATGCAGTTGAACAAACTTTGTTTCCACAGTTGATTGTACACTGAGCTGCACCTACTTGCTCCAATAATAGATACGCAGCCAAGGTTGATATGACTCTATTGTTTGTATCATCCCGTCTTCTTCTGAGTCACTGAGTGCGATTATACTTGTGCGATGAAGAGGAGCGGTCGTATTATACTATTCATACCGCGGCTATTCAGTAGTAGGACCAGAGCATATGTTTTGACGTCGTACAAGCCACAGGAAAGATACAGGAAGGAGCATCAGAGTGCAGCATCGCCCATAATGGTCCGTGCTACTTAAAGGAACCGAGCGTCGACGTCTGTGGCAGCCGAGACGGTCTGGGGCCGAATACCGCGTGCAAATGAGTGGTTTTGTTTCTGGTCTTGTTTAAACGCTTAACCTGTGTGTTGCTTTGTAGAATAAACAACCCTTGTGCCATCCGCGTTCTTGGATCAAAACACTTGAACGAGAGAAACGAAGTCGCATGAAATATCCGTTATCGTGGTGCTGCCATTCAGGATGCGTCTGTCGTCATGCGACATCGGATCATTTAGGGCAGATGTGAGGGCCACGTGGTTCGGCCTCGTTGGGCACTTTGGTTCACCTACTGCTCAATGTCTACTTCCTCACTGTACCGACAGATTCACCTGTTTGGTCAGCATGAGCCTGTGCGTCTCAGCCCATGGAAACGAACCCTTGAAAAAGAAGTCGGCAAACGTACGGATGCTCGTTCGTTTATCTTTACTAACATCTTTATGGTATCGACTCAGGTAGCAAACGGATGTAGTATTGAAGAAACTGAAACTCTGGGCTAGTTTACCATTCTTGCGGTTACAAAGAGAATAGGAGCTCAAGAGATCTGTTGTACATATGATACCTTTGCAATTCTTCAAAATGACTCGTGGAGATGTGCAGTCGAACATCATTGTAATCATTCTAGATTCATGACTGCATTTCAAGAAGTGGAAGATCAGGTTGGACTATCAGAATGTTCGTGTGTATAGCCGTAGAGTCAAGGTGAGTCATACGTACAATGACGAAGTTAGAATTCGCTTGTTCCGAAACACTACCTTAAAACCTTTCCGCTCACATAAAGTGGCATTTCCTTCTATGGTGAGGACACCAACCTTCTCGAAATGTTTCCTGCTAACACAGTATTAATGTAGGAGTTACTGATAGAGCTGAAACTGGAACACTGGAACAACACACTGGTAAATTCTGTCGTCATTTGTTGCATGTTGTGCGTTAGAAAACCAAACAGTGTAAATCGCTGACCCATATGAAAGGGAAGAGTCTCCTTGTGATTTTAGTCTTTACTGGAGCAAGCGTGGTTTTAATATTACTGACTATGTCCTGAAGATGTACGGTAAGTTTAGTGTTTTCCTCACATGCACCATAATGGCTTAGGAAGTCCCACCACATATGCTCATTTTTAATGCTCATGCAGCCTGCGAATAAGCATCAACAGGTACAGTTGGCTAGAGGGTTTTCAAAGTGAATGACGTGCAGAAAAACAATGATTATTTGTTAGAGCTTAAAAGAATAATGTCGTAACACAAATAGCTGTTTTGAAGGTAAGAAGGCCAGGCGATTCACTAGATTTTTCTGGTTTGTTGCTTTGCCTTCGCAATTCCTACCCTCACGGTAATACGAATAGGAAGTTAGAAGACTGAAAACTTCAGAACCAACCTCCATTTGGTGATTTAAACAACAAAGTACAGAGCGGACATCAACAAAACCTGTTGGGACGGCGAGAAAAGTAAACGAGATAGAGTGTATGGCACGATCGCATGGCAACCAGCCAGGAAGCTGTATGTTGGCAGAGTGTTCTGTTACCAGTGAGTGTTTGGGACACAGTTGTGCAAGATATAGTTGCCCAAAATGTGCTAAATTTTAGGAAACATTTAATGAACCTGCACCAACCGACTGTGTTAATGGCCTATGGGGAACGTACCTTGGCAAGATAACATGAACGGACATGTTATTACTGGAATCGCAAATGCCACTTCGAGGGAATTTTAGAAAACAGTGGTCGTCGACTGCGGTTTCAACATATGTCTCAGTCACGTCAATGCCATAAATGTGAATATTTCGTTGTAAGTAAACCGTGGTTTATTTTATTCCTTTCATCTGTTGTCTAGTGTGACATTCTTGAGATGGCGAGTACAAGGTGACTGACACTTGGACAAGGTCAGTAGTGTAACTCTATGGGTATATGAAACAGTGGTAAGTTTTTGAAACCAGTAAGTTCTGACGAGATTTGCAGTTTCATACGTAATAAGCTGGAACCTTATGTTTACGAACCAGAAGCGACTTTTGTTTATATATATATATATACATATACTTACATGGCTGATTAATATCTATTTTTTTAATGGTTTCATTGACTTTGGGTTCAAATGCTACCATATGAATACTAATTCAAATGGATACGACCAAAGCGGTTTGGCATGCGAAGAAATGAATGCGAATCGCGCTTCGAACAAGTCGTATTCTCAGTACCTATACTGCCATAAAGCTGTGGCAAAATGTATGGGTTTATATTAATCTGCAACGTTTTTCGCGCTGAAGGGTTCGCATTTCTGTACGCCTTTCGATTACCACAGAAAGATAGTGTACTCCTGTGTCTTGTGTTCTACGTGAAGCAGATCCTCTGTCATTGTTTAGCCTGATGAATAACGTGAACTCAAAGAGAATAATTACCAAGTAATTCTACCTAGAGCAGTAACAGTTGATCCAACAGATATAGAGGAAATGATTAAAATCGTTATTCAATGTTAAAACGTTTGTTGTTAAGCTCTTACACACATTTTCAATTGTGGTACTTTAATAGTATTCTGGTTATTAGCCTGATTTTACACTGTGCACAAACAAACATGTAATATGGTAGAGTGGTGGTGATTAAACAGTAGCATATACCACGGTTTTTGTTTAAATGCACCTATATTCACACCGCGCACAATTACGTGTATATTACAGTTTCATTCACCCAGTTCATCGTGTTATCAGTACTGCATTAGAAATAACGTTGCGCCCAAAATATATTCGCACCAGATGTAGTAGGAATGAATTCAAATAGTTTAGGCATCACATTTAACATGCTATTGGTGAATTAATTGGAAATAACATAACGATATGAACAATTTGTAATACTTTACGTTGTAACCACTTCGGATAGCCTTCCACAGGAGTGTTGTAATCGGAATCACATCCTCCGTTATTGTAACATCTTGACGTTGTTTTATTTTTAATCCATTTATCAATAACGTTTGACTTAAGAGAAAGGAATATGCTATTACTACTGTTTATTTCAGACTGCTAACTGTTTGTTAAAGGCTGAGTTGAACGATACGTTTATGTTGAACTCATGCTTTACTTAGCCATTTAAACCTTGAGATAAATATCCGCAACAGTCCTGTGCTCAACATGTGGGAAATTGACTTCATACATTGTCCAAACCATAGAGCCAGAAAATGATACAAAGAACGACGTGAAACAGCTGACTAAATAGCAAGAAAGGAACAATTGGCCACGCAGTGCTACTTAAATAGGACTAGAAAATATTCTTTCACCAGATAGATAGCTTAATATTTCTGGACAGATACTCAAATCAGTTACATATTTTCCTGATAGATACCTGTACAATGTGTTTTGTCTAACATTTACAGCGCAGTGGCTCAGAAGATTGTATCAAAACACTATCCTGATATACCAATATTTTTCACGCTCAAGGTATGCTCGGATGCTCTTTCGTCTACAGTTAAATAGCACAGTGCGGCAAGTCTGCTGTGCAGTAATTACCTAATAGGAAGAGAAAATATTACCTGAACTTTATACTGAAGTGAACTGAAAAAATGCAGCCGGCGTGAATGTCAGCTTACCAAGAAACACAGGCAATATAATCGTTCAGTCTCTCCGATGCTGAAGGAATGAAACTAGCCCAACCTCTCGTTCAACATAGATGGATAACCTCGAAGTTATGCGCTGTAATCAATGGGATCATTCGTGATTTATTCAGGTTTGTTCACACCACGAACTGTCGAATAGTGAGCAAAAAGCTTTCCACTCGGGAAAAATTCACTGATTTCCTAAACAGGGGTACAGACCACGTGAATCGCAGTAGCCAAATCTCTGAGTGCATCCGGAGAAACGGTCAAAGAATTCATAACAGCCGGAACTAAAACCAAAGAATTTGTTGAACCCGGGACTAGACACGCCTGCAAACACATCAGGTGTTACGTAATCAAGACGTTGGCAATCCAACAGGTTTACTCAAACGCTTTCGTGTACACAACGTCGGCAGTTACTTTTGGACAAGTATCAATTCACAGGAAGCCAGCAAATTTGGGTCTCGTTTGCGCAACAGTACCCTGAGTGATCTTACTGAGCCAACTTACTGGCTTGTTGTCATGAGGTGGTTCGCAGTCGACGAAGTTGCACTTCGAGCATTTGAGGCTGGTGCGTCATCAGTTGTTTAA
Organism: Paragonimus heterotremus; assembly: GCA_013368495.1. Taxonomy (NCBI): domain Eukaryota; kingdom Metazoa; phylum Platyhelminthes; class Trematoda; order Plagiorchiida; family Troglotrematidae; genus Paragonimus; species Paragonimus heterotremus. The sequence goes on along the minus strand of LUCH01000131.1, from coordinate 293,050 downwards.
ACCACTTTGGGGTGTGTTGGGCGACTCCATGTGTTAGTTGTCGATCAGTTCTCCTTATGTAAACGTCACTGCAGCTGTAGGTGAACTGGTATACAAAATGGGAGACAGAACTTTCGACAAACTACTCTTGCGAGTGCGGATAAGTGGTGCTCTGGTGATCGGAACTGAGAGCAACTGCGCAGCCGCATACGTTCCATCCAGAACAGACGTTGATTTGTGCTTTATGACGTTGACTAGGTGGTCAACTTTGGATGGTAAGAATAGAAAAACAACCCACTTTTGGGTTCTAATTATGGGTTCGGTGCTCTTATTCATAATATTTTGTGTCACGATGAGTTTCTCGGGGAACCTATTTGATAACAAGGTATGTCTCAGCAATTCCTATTCTGTTTGCAGTTTGTTAAGGTTACAAATACGACGTACTCTACGAAAAAGTGTGTTAACCAAAGCCCGTTTGTATGCAACAGGAACAAGGCTAGAAAACTGAAGGTCTCGACCATCCCATGTTGTTTTTCGGTAAACTTGGCGCTGTATCATACTATCCGCATGTCTAGTAATAAATACATCCGAAAAGAGCAAACCTTTGCTCAATTCAACCTCTGGGGGGTGAATATTGTTAAGAGGGTTGAAAAACAAGTAAAACAAAACAACTTTAATCAAAATTAAAATATCACCAGAATATCGTTTGTACAACTATTTGACTGTGCAATCCGGGGCTTGCCGCTTAATCATTCCTAAAAGATGTCCGCTAGTATTGTGCCTAACAGATTACACATAGCAAAACTGCCTCTTAGTTCGTGAGCTAGTCTGTCAAAATCGGAACGAATGCTACCTGTGCACACTAAGTGTTCAAGTGGAAAATCTACATCACAGTTCTCATCAGAGATAATATCACATAAAGGTCAACTGTCTGACGAAAGGACACATAAAAATAGAACCAACATCCATGGAAGACATTACTTGGGTACTCACCAAAGTGTTTTCTAAAACTCCAGCCAATTCAGATGAGTCCTTCAAGCAATTCCTTCGAGCACAAGATTGATTGTAGAGGTGTACTCTCCTTGTGTACTTTTGGAGCACGGAAACACCCCGATTAAGAAATGAATTATTCAATCGAATTAAGGTCACTGCAGCTGTGGTTAAATTTTGACATCCCATGGCTTTTGAATGACCGCCACTGACTCGGTTAATCGGACAAGAAGCCGGATTGACGGTATGGTGCGACTCAATAAGATGTGCCACAATTGCGATGTTATTTGTCTTGGTGACTTTTCTATTAATCCAGGCTGGAAGATGCTCACGGATACGCTCACATAGGCGCTTGGTCGCGTGATCCACATAAATAGTCCCACAGAAACAAGTAAATGAGTACACACAAATGAGACCACTATATATTATCGTAGGCTGCCTGTGAACTTATCAACAAAGAACTACGCAAAATGTTGGGGTCGAAGGTTTTTAAAGAAGGGCTGAAGTTAAAGCTATGCTGTGGAAAGGCCCAAGGGAAATTTCCGTTGTTGGTTATGGGAAATTGTAAAATATTCCCGATGATCTGATAGTGAAAATTTTAAGTGCCTTCCGAGCCCCATACCATCCGTTCCTAGGACGCATGAATGGCTCTTCCAATAATTACACTTCGGCAATCCGCGATAAACAATAAACTGAACGTAGGGCTGCATAGGATCAAAACCACTCTTATGACACTGATATTGAGTTTTCTAATACCAAACAGATATTTTTATCTGCATCCCCTTTCCGTTCTGCAACCTTCGAATAAAACTGACACCCAACGTTTAATCACCAGGGTGATTTAACACCAGGTCCCTCCGTCACCAACCTGAAAAGTTCCGGAGGTCAGTTTGGTTGCTCAGTTGGCATTATTTTATAAACCACTTCGGATTAACTACGAGGTAGGTTGCTGACATCTTTGCTCCATTAGTATCTAAGACGACATAAATTATTGATAATTTGTCCCCAAAGTGCCTCACCGAAACAGTCTGCTAACCAAACCACCTTTTGCCTTCACATGTGAAAACAGTAATCTAGGTGGGTAATAAGATCAGACAGCGAAAATCTCAGACCTTTTTCTAAAATTTACGCGGCCGTTTCTCCAAGTGGTGATTTTCGTCTTCTACGGTGCAGATGAGTTTAACTGTGCGCGAGAGCTTCTAAGTATATAGGTCAGATTTACGCAGTCGTCCTCGGCAAAAGTAAACATCTGATTTCACACCATTTTGATCAACTTCATGTTACTCGGAATGCTGCCTGAAGAGAATCTTTCTTGTTGACAGAATGACTACAGCACGTCAAATGTGCAAAAGTAGCTCCCAATATCGTTTTGGTCGGAACGCTGTCTATCAGTATTTGTGGCCATTCGCCATCTGCCCGGCAGAATCCCCAAAAACCGGTTATCGGCAGTGAGTCTGGTTCACTTAATTGCACGTGTACCTGGACAGCCGTAAGATCATCAAGAATGATTTGTCAACACAAAGGGCTACCTAGATGTGTTTAACTCATAAGGCCTCGATGACCCGCAGGAATCATCCCCTAGTGTTCCTAGATGACACCTTCAATCCCACCGCTATCAAAGTGCTAATGACGCACTGATCAACGCATACTGAAGTTTGGACGGATTATAAAGTTTACTAACAAATAAAGAAACCAGGTTCTGTGTTTATTCCGGGCCCGACCAGTGTTTCGCTTGAGATGGTGTAAAAAAATTCATGTGACGGTAGATCGGTTGTGTAAAATACTGATTTTTCGGACCTGTAATGGAGATTGGTGCCGGGATTCACTGGAGAGGGAATGTGCGTGTTACTGGTTGTTTGCAACAAGTTCGGTTTCGTTCTCTTTGGTCTGTGAATAGGTCGCTATCACACAAAATCCGGGCAGTTCTAGATCGGGAATATATTGAGAGTGATTTTGTCACGCGGTGAATTTCAGTACAATTGAACTGCCGTGGAGCACGTCTAAAGCGAAAAAATATACTCGATTGTTTTAGTCACGTTAGTTTAAAAAGTACTACCCATCTAATATTTCAATATCATACCAAACTAAGCAAACCACTGCGTCGTAACTTGGTCACTCACTAGGTTGACCTTCATAATAAGCTGTTTGTTTCAGCTCGGACCTAATTTTCAGTCTTTTAAACATGGGGCCTTATATTGTGAAGTCATCTATGGACTGTGAACGGAGTATTCGTTGAAGCCATCCCGCAAGGTGTCATCTTCAGTTGTGCTAATGTGAGAGTTCTTTGACTAACCAGACGCGAGCCTTCAAAATGTGGTGTGCCTGCATTTTATCATGACACATTCGTGAACGAATATGTGTCCAGTACTAGAGATCATGAAGCCACTATTCTAAGAATATATTTCTCCCTTTTGCTGGCACGAATTGAAGTTGACATTTTGGCACGTACATTTTGTAGCTGGAATATACCGTCACTTGCCAGAACAACTGAGGATCAGCAGTTCATTTTCCGTTGGCAAGTAACTGTGAGCTATAACATGTACGTCATCGTGGACACACTTCTTTACGGCACACGAGGTGAATGCAGAATTCATTCAAAATTCGTTTCATCAAGTTGTTTGCATCACACACCGTAATACATATTGGGTAGCATATGATTGTGGATAGTGTAATTACTGTTGCACATCAAGTGTGAAGCTGATATACAGAGAGGCAGAAATGTTATGGTGATCCACTCGTGTCCATTCCTTGTTAAACGAGGCTAAAGAGTTGAGCAAATTTAGACTAGTCAGTGAGATAGAAAACTGAAAGCCAATAAGAAAGTGCAAGAAGTTTAATCCTTTTCACTTCGTTTGCTACAAAAAGACATCGCACCTGCAAAGAAATGCTCACGATAAGCGGTGTCAAACATTCGCGTAATTGGATATCTGTCAAATTTTAGTTGTGTGAAACGGCGAAATGCAAGTTATGTGGGAAAATGTTTGACTGGACACGTGTTTTATGAGAAAATTTCAAGAGATGCTACATACCAACAGTATTACATATGAAAAACCTGAGTGTACCTGAACAAACATTTCAAGCTATGCATCGCGCGAAGTGCCTTTTTGGGTAGCCCCACTTGAAAGAAATTAAAATTTCCCACTGAATTATATACTGCTTATGAAGGATTACTTCATCAAAAGTCTGGGGAAGCAGTGCACCTTAGAATGTAGAGAGTATTACTTTGCCAAACATTGTCATTTCTGACGGATTAAAACGTAGTATAAATGGATTACCACAATTGATTGCAGCTTTCGCCTTCATGCTGATCTTCCAGCCGGCCCATTTCTAAAACAAACGATGGCTTCAGGCTTTGCTGTTGTTAAAGGTTGTTAGCAGAATATAAACCCGTCTCAGCCACTACACACTGCTGGTGTACTATAACAAGAGTGAAGCTTGAGAAGGGCAAGAACTAACGCAATACAAATGTGCCCATTAATGCGCCCGGGATATAAGAAAAGAGCATGAGTTGGAAGCTTGAGTGAAAAAAAACGCTCGGCATACAGAATACTAGTGAGAGGGGAGAAAAGGAGAGAAGCTGAAATGACCAAGGTTTCTGAAAAAATAGCGTGTGGTTCACCAAACGACAGCAGTCCTTGGCTGATATGAACGAAGAAAAATGTACTGTTGACTTGGCATGCATGTACTCGGAATACAGGCCGCTTCTTTGGGGATGAACTGAGACGAATACGCTGGCTACCCACCAATCCGAAACTGTTAGTACATGTCAGGCAGCATCCGTCGCCGCGTCATATGGTCACTTTACCATAGCCTATGGCAGAAGTAGTTTCGTTACGTACCTGGCATTTGAATTCACGGTCAGGGAAATGTCGCTCATTGAATCTTCCGACGCCGGTAGCGACAGTATTCCCCCAGATGATCCGGTTTGAAGATAGGTAGGTCCAAGGTGTAAGATCCATTTCACAACTCTCAGAACCTAGTTGGATCACATCTTGTGTCGTAGCTTTTGACTTCCAAGATTTCACGTGTCTGAAACAACCAACGAAGTCGGGTGAGTGCTGTCATGCGTTTCATTTTCTCCATGTCTCCTCGCCTAAATAGCTTAGTGTTTGGTCTCATGTCGAACCGTTGCATACCCAAGGCATGTCTTAGACAATGCATATGAAAGCAGCTCGGATGCAGCGAATTCCACCAACAGTAGATGCAGATTTAACTGCCGTACGATAGCGCAGACAACGTCATTGAGCAGTGGGGAAGCAAGTTTGCTTTCACCTTTAGGTTGCAGGTTTTCCAGACATTCTTACAAGACATTTGAACGTAGCGCTAGTCATCGCCACTGGTGCTCACATCTCGCGGTTCAGGGACATATCTACTGACAGGTTGCTACATCTGAAGCTAACCACAATTTCTCCATTTTTGCCGGGTACCTCTGCCCGCAGAAGGTTGGGAGAAAAAAGTGTCCTACGTGTATTGACTTCCGGGTCAAATTTGGATGCTGTGTTCTCGAAAGTCGTTGAGGTCCCCTGATTTTGAGCGGAGACTATCAGCATTGTGGTCCAAAATTAACTGAAGAGGACTGGAGCTGACTGAGAATCCCTCAAGCAATATCAGAATAATCAGACATCGGTTCAAATGATTTCACGCCCTCTTCCATGTTCACATGAATGACAACAGATCAGTACACACGATCCTTGAGAATACGCACTTAGTGCCAACTAGAACCCATCATGGGCCATGTGGTTTTAGCTAGCGCCAAACGATACAAACCACGAAATGCGTGACGAATATCGAACGGCCGGCTTTGGTCTTTCAGCATTCCAATAACCATACTCACGCCTGCACATACATCAATGCGCATCAGTTACTGAAAAAGCTGTTACTGATTAAGAAGTCTTCCTGCAGATATAGGGGTGTTTTTCACTTGTCGATTGCCAACAATTCCAATACCTAAACGTGCTTTCGATAATTTGTTGCGTAACGCGCGATGACGACTATTTCTTGGGTCCTGTCAAATTTCGACCGGATTGAGGTATCATTGCACTCGTGGACTTTTACTGCAGAATTCCTTTAAAACTGGTGGCGGATAGCTGCTTTCATTTAGCATGGTTCTCACCTAAGACGTTTATTTTGTCAACGCTTCTCCGAACGAAAATGTCTAGTAAAGTGAGGCCGAGTTCATACCAAAACTCCATTGCGCCTAATCCGTAGGAAACCGTAAAAACCCAAAAAATGTCCTGTTTGAATGTGTTTTCGATCGACAAACCTTGAAATAAAATCGTTAGTACGACGCTATTTATGAATATGTAGAACATAAATGGTATTGGTATGCTGCTTCCTGATGTGCAGTTAATTTTGGACTCTAGCTGTTTCACTGAGTGAAATGTAATTTTTGCCATCAGATTGGTATTGGCCAGTTTCAGAATGTCTTCGGTATAAAGTCAATAAGATTGTGTTTGGCTGATGTTGACACTTATATGCATATCGGCTTGAAACAAGGCTGGAAAGTGTCTTTCGGATAAGTGACACAACAAAAATTCAAATGCTTCGGTTCGTTGAGGCTTTAGCAATTAATAAATCTATGTGTAAACCCGAAGACTGCATTATGTAACTGCAGAGATGCAAAGGAGTGTGCTTAGAGCACACATCAGGTGGAAAACCGTTTTAAACGCTTGTGTTTGGATTTGTTAAGACTAAGGTTTACTTTACCTTTCGGGGATGAAACGTTCAGAACGCCGATCGTAGCGATGAAACGCGATTGACACAGAATAAAAAGATTCGATGTGATTAGCTGCTGATTAATGTTTTGGAATTTGAGAAGTTTCTTCAAGATTGGAGTAATTAACTCAAATATCTAACAGTATCAATTGTTTAGATGTAAATTGCTTTCTACAACAAAGCTTTAGACAAATCGTAGCGCATATCATTCTACAAGAATTCCTTCCACTTTTTGAAAAAATTGTTGTTATCGATTTTTTAATGGGGCTGGTCGTTTTAAAATGAAGTTGGCCAGAATAGTATTGCTTGGCGAGCTAGTGGCTCACCATTCTCCAACTTGAAAAGTTGGAAACATCCGTCGATTATAAATGCGGTATGGTGGCGGCCAGTCAAATTTAACGTGCTATATTTACCGTAATAAATTCAATGACCAACTCAAGTATGGGTCAACTAATAATGACGACAATGGTTTACATTTCGCTAGTGTACCACTACAGAGGCAATTCAAAAGATAACAGGCATCAACATATTACAGAACATTAATTTCACCAATACAGAAAGAAGACATATGTTGCGTTATGTTAGCATGTCGTTTACTCTCATCAATCGCAAACGCAAAACACGCGAGTTATATATGACACCAATAGAGGGAGGCAAGATGTGGACAAGCATACAGTCACATCGCGTATTATGTCATCACAATCACGGCAACCCTGTGAGATGCTTCGTCCACTTTTGTGCACACAACGCTGACTGGTGAGCTCTGATCAGCCTCTACAGCGCGGGCAGAATGGGCAAAATAGTAACGACAATTAAACATTTGCACGGAATAACCGCAAATGCATCGATTGACTGTGTTTAGTTTACAGTAATCCCTTGAAAAAGTCTCATATATCGGCTAACAGAAGTCCCGAATGGATGTACGTGTCTCTCGCTGATGTAGAACTTATGAATCATCAGTATGTGCAAAGTGTATTACCACACTTGTTGGTATCAATGACTCGAGCACTTAATGTCTAAGTGAAAGGTCTGAATGTAAAAAGTAGATCGATGTATAGGTTATGGTGATTTGCAGCTCTAAAAATGATCAACTACGAAAGCTGTATGCAGAATTCTTCGTGTTTTACGCTTTTACAGTATTGTATTTTCACTGCCGGACATGATATTCGGTGATGTAGTAGACAAAGCTTGGTTAGAAACATGTGGGATAACCAAAAATGGAACCCTTCATCACACTTTTGATAACGAGCTGTTCCAAGGTAAGTGTTCATCAAATGATGCCATGCTGACCTAGCTGGGATTGCGACGACTTTTATCATCGTCGACTGATGGCACTGTTCTCTTACTCCCAACCTTCGAGGTGTTACGGAGTATTTTTTGACCTAATACCTGAAGATAAATCTCTCGATGTTTTAGTTCGAGATCTATCCTTTTGAATATGTGCTCATCTGGGACAGTGTGAAATAGACCGGACATTACACTGTAAAACTATTCCGTCAACTTTCCTTATACGTTATTTTCTACCTGGTAAACAGTTCGAATATTTTATGTTTCGTAGACTCACAATTAAAGTGAAGAGATGATTAGAAGAATTTAAACCTTACCACTCAGAACACTCTTTTAGGGACAGCTGAGAAAGAAATGAACTTCATAATTGCGTTGGCTGACCTCTGTAAGGAAATTTGCCCGGAAAATCATTTTGTCATACAAATGGGCTGTAGAACCATCAACATAAACACTCATCTTACGTGGTAAATTGAAGTATTCCACCTCAGTTTGCATAGAGATCCATTGGGAAAATTTCACATTGTGGCTAGTTGTGTTGATCCTAATCACTAAAAACGGACTGTACCATGAAAATGGCTAAATTTATCACAAAATTCAGTTCTGCTTCCAACCTTCCTTACTTCTAGGTTTATTCCCATTAGTTCAACGCCATTACGGCATCATTGCCAGACAATTTGAAAGATGCGTTGAGAAAGCAGACAATAGATCTTGTGTGTGTTCTGGAGGACGCCACGTTTAAAACTGTTGTAACGTTTGAGTTCAACTGGCTTTTTATTACAAGTTTAAGAGGAGGGATTTTACGTTTCTGTTGTCCAACTGTAGTCCTTAAAGTGGTTGGTTTAAACTCACTTTTAGGAATAACCGCGAATTCCTTAGTCGGTTCGTTTTGAAACCGTTTTGTTGACTTAGCACGATACAAGATTCTGCAGATGTACCACTTGATTAAATGGCAAGGTGAAGCAAATCCCCTTAACTTCGTGGACTAATTAATTGCAATGCTACCGACAAAATCAGTCACAAGAACTGTAAGCCAGATCGCAGGACCAAGGCGGACAAATGTGTGTGCTATTAACTTATGAGTGTCACCAACGTTGTGAGTTCTGAGCTCACCTGTTTCATTTTACTTTAGAAGAGGTATAAATGAAATGTCCTGTGGTATCAGTCCAGTATACAGAACAGACTACTATCTCATTCTACATTAGACTTTCGGTCTGCAGGCCCTTTCCCCTTTGGATAAGAGTTACTTCAAAACTCATACGAACCATTAATTACTGTGATTCGAAAGAGTAGTGGTGGATTTCGGTTTTCACGTAGATCGGTGCAACCTGGTCATTACTCACAAGCAAAGATGTGATAATTCGGTCGTGCCTAATGTGAGGTGAATGGCGCAGTCGTGAACTTGGTTGCCTCATGGAAGCGTTGCCGGAGTTCTAGCCCTGGCAGAGGCAAGGCTATACACTACTGACGAGCTCTAACAAGAGTGAAACTCCAGTGTAGTGTTTCTTTTCAAAAGGCGTCTACTGGAAAGTCAGTTGGAATGCGACACCTGCCATAAGTTGTGGGTGATGTTCAACCCGTATGAAAACAATTATTCTGATGCAATAGCCACTGATCACAATAACGTCTTAAAATTTGAATGTTATGGCGTGGATCTGAAAACCAAAACGTGTTTTTAGTGACAAAGATTTTTAACTGTCAACAGTTTCAAAAATTTGGGATGTCCACACCTGTAAAATTTTCAAGCCTGGCAAGTAGTGACAAAATTCAGGCTAAACGTCTTTTTCAGGATGTCTTTACTTGCCATCTTCTCTACAATCAAATGAAAATCAGACTTTTGGTACTTTGCCATTTCGTGTACCTCGTCAATACTTGGCGGTTCACTCAAGCGGTCAGTTCAACTGGAAGCCAATCTGAACAGATATAATGAACAAATGACATTAGATGTAAAAATGAGTAAAATACATCACAGCACTAACAACAGTAACGTTTTACTTTGTCTCAAAAGATTTATTATTTTTAGGTTCCATGCTCTATAGGTCCATGCACACCCAGACGATTAACAAATGAATCAGGTGCAGTGACAACACATTTGTGATCTGGGGGTGTTCAGCGATTAAGGGGCTAGTTGTGCGTGGAGCAAAAGACCTAAGCAAATCTCCAGCTATTAGTAAACGTCTACTTACTTAAAAAGGTGAGCGAATGGCAGCCAGCGACATAGATGGAGAGGAAACACTATTTAAGAAGGCCTGCTGAATGAAAGTTTGACAGTGTTGTTTTACTTTTCAAGCTTAACTTTGAGCAATAAGTTTTATGCCTGTTTCATTGATCAGAGACCACTTAGTCTGGCCCGGTGATGTTACCTTGTGTAAGCTGCTGGTATTCAGATATACTGCTATCCTGAACGCCTCTGTTCTTTGCTTTCCATGCATGGTTACTGGTTAAATATTTGTGAGCTGAGACAAATTTGGTATTCAGAACCTTTATAGGGTTAAGGAAATTTCTACTATCGCCGAGCTAAAAGATAAATAACACGAGTTTACGATGTAGATTCCGCTCGACCACCCACGTGATGGCTTAGATAAAAACGGTAAACGGCGCTACATGGACGGTCTTTGTTACTGAGGCTGTCTAGAAATTAATCCCTTAGAATGTATGACGCAAATCATTGTAACAAAATTTGCTCAAACATTTCGAAATTTTGAGACGCGAAACCTTAATGTGACATTAAGTCTGAAAGCGTTTCATACAATTTTAAAAAGCCTTCTCAGTTAACAGAAAAACTTGTCCCAATAAACGGCGTCAGTTTTCACAATCTCCAGATATTATCTACATCGGGCTAATCTTTCTTTGTTTTGCAGTAAGTTTTCTCGCAAAAAGCGACAGGGAACAGACCACTCAAAAAATCTGAAAAGCACATTGCGTGTAGTCATAAAAACATTGCTACACCCTAAACGTCCGTCAATCATAAAACCTTCTTTTCCTATTTGCAGTAGACGATTCTGAACTATGAAGAACACTTGAAATTAGACAATATCTGTCATTTGTTTGGCACTCTAAGCTTGCGACAAGTTGAGTCTATCGACAGTGATTGACTTTGCCGGACTTACTCGTATTCTGTTGAATTTAATTGCTTAGATTCCTATATCTTAATTTGAACTACATTCTGGAACGCCGTTGGTTTACACCTTTGGTCGTCTGCAAACATGGAGGTTTCGAGTTTAATAACTTTGTTCTATTGAACATTATCATGGAATGTTGTATAACGACTAGTCACGAAGATGAGACTGGGGGAACTGCGGGATGGAATGGCATAGGGCTAGTAATAAACGGACAAACTTCTAACAAATAAAAAAGAGTCGCTGAGCTCGGCTTCAGCATTTACTTCGAGTTCATTACATGCTTATGGATTTACAGTACAGACATAAGCCGCGGATTATTTCCATAATTGTCTCATAGAAAATCATACCACTTCGTTACTGTTTGAATTTATGAGGTTTGTACGACTCAGCAACCGGTTGCTCAACGGTAGTCAGGGCTGTGCAAGTTCCCTATAATTCTATAAACTTTGAATAACTACTGGCCTATAAAATCCTTTATTTTGTCCTGCTTGGCGTCTTTAGAATGATGTAGTCTGTAGCAACCGTTAGGCCTTTAAATCCTCAAACTAGTGAATGTTTTTTCATGACGGATAGATGTGCACCGATCCCAAATAACAGGTATGCAAGTCTTGTTAGTTTGACACCATGACGCCGATTACAGTGATCAAATCGGAACCAACGAACTGCACTACCGGCAATTGGTGATTGAACAACGTAGGTGAGACAGAACATCGTTGTGACAGCCCAATTGTATTTTATAATGTTTATTAATATTCAACCTCAAACTAAAATCCACGACCGGTTTCAGCTTGGTTTGGGTTCAAGTGGAGGCGGTCTGGATGGGGATCGACTGGTTAGCACTATTGTCACTAGTGGAAGCTGTCACCCGCTCGATCTACCGTTCTATATACATTGCTTGTCAACAGTAAATTTAACAGTGTTTCAGTTGATACAAATGAACACAATCCACCTTGGGTCTCCATTTTTCACTTATTGTGGCAACAGGGGCTTAAAAACGATGCCCATAGAACTGGTGGTCCAACGGGTAAGAGCTCTGACTGATAACGCTAAAGGTTACTGGTTTTATCTTCTATTCAGATTCCATCTGATGGGTCTAGGCAAGGAAAAAGCCGGTCTGTAAATGCGGAATTGAAGATGAGCATCAGGAAGCATTTCAAACACCATTTCAAGTCCTTAAGGCCGTAGCCGGTGTTGCGCATTATAGTTAGTTATGCGGTCAGGTGAATAGTCCTAGTTAACTGTAAAAGTTCAACTGCAATCCATAAGTTTTCCCCATTTATCCCTATTTTCGAAAAACATGAGTTGACCGCCTTTTGCGATTGCATCTCTAATTTACCAGTCGTGCCTGATAATGAATCGTTGAAATTTGCAAACACAACGTGAAACCCATCATCGAAGTTTCCCTACCTATTAATTTTTAATTTCCATTAAAGAAATTAGCTCAGCTAGATGGGATTTAAGCATGTTTAATGAGGATTTGTTTAAATTTTGAATTTTAAATTTGGATTATCTTATAGGTGCAAGAAAATCTACATTTATCACTGAATTACACGCAGTAGGTTAACGCGTTAACGAAACATGACAAAGTTGTACAATTATAATGATTCCAGAACTCCCAGAAACGTCAGTACAGTGGCATAGCAAAACAGAATCACGTGGAAATTATTTAATCTCATGTATGCTTTAACCAATTGTTTGAAAGTTCTCACCGATAATGAGATGCAAACTAACTGATTGTTGCACGCCTAAGGAGTGGTTAAATTAAAGTAGTCCCATCGAACTAATCGGCAGAATAAAAGGGGGGCACGTAATCATTGACAAAAGGCGGACAAAAAAACTGTAGTTAGGTGATAAAAACACAACAAAAACTTTGCTCGTTCAAGCTGGCTACTATCTACTGAAATATTTAACCACACAGGGCGGAACGTGTTCGGGAAACAACAAAAATTGAGGTTTGTTTTCATAGAGGGCAGATGAAAGAAACTGCAAGTAGGTAAATAACATTTCAGCAAGCATTTAACGATTTGATTAAATCGGTGGTAATTAAGTAATGACTTTATTGATACTAACCGATCCACACCCAAAATCAGCAAAAGCTTTTTATTCAGGTAGACAATACGCTATAGAAAAATTGTTCCCCAAATCCGTTTTGTTTCAGCTAGGAAGCCGTAGTTTAGTCCACATTCGGTTGTCGTCGACTATGTTGTCCACTATCCAATTGTTTCATGTAATTCGCGACCAGATCACCACATTTTAGTAATTAGCCTCATTTTCTTGTGACCACTTTTAAACTTGCCCAAGTATTTCGGCATGAGACAAAAAATATCTTCTTAATTTCTATGCTTGACTGTAAGATTAGGATTTCCTATTAATAGACAAAAACAGGAGTAGGTTAAAACGATAAGAAACGTTTTAATTGTTGATAAGTCACTTTAGCCAAACATTTGAATACCATACCTTGGTCATGCGTAACGAGAGGTTAGTCGCATAATGATCAGCACGGTTGCATCAGGGGAATATGGTGGTAATGTTATGAACTACTAGTTTGCTATATCAGGGGCTAACTTCGTGTTTAGATTCTGTTTTCAGAAGCTTTTGACTGCAAATTCTGAGCGAATGTGATGCTGATAATAAGTATGCTTGCTAGTAATAATTTTTAAATCAAACTAACACACATGTTCATAATTCTATTGGTATGTCCTCATAGTCACCATAGAGCATTTAAGATTAGTTAGGTTATTTCAGAAGTTAACCTTTCACCAATCAATGAGATTCTGTAATTCGTGTTCCTACTTTTGACATTAGAACGATGAAACACCATAGGGAGGTGGCAGGTAACTCATCACTAGCGTATTTTTCGTCACTTCGTAACAATCGTTCTTCCGTTGTTAGATATAAATTTATATATATGTGCATATATATATATATATGATAACATACGTCTAGGTATGCTGACGAGAAAATTGTGAATCCTGTTGGTAGCTCAAACACCGAACAGTCAAATCCATGAATATTTCAATTTCATCTAAATATATGAAGCTCATTTAGAAGTAAATCAAACGCTATAATCGGCTTCTTAAACAATTTACGTAGAAGATGACCGAATAACTTCACTGAAATTATTTTAAACTTTGAACGCTAGTAATAATTGGTTTTTGATTTCACATTCCGATAGACCTGCCGACTAACTCCTTTCGAAAACAAATACTGGTTTTGCCCAACAGTTATTGCTATTCTCATAGTTACCGGAATGTAAACCTCAGTTAACGTTCATGCAACTGACTGTCTTCTCATGAACTGGCTGGAAGTCTGTCAGTAAATTGTTTCTCAGAGTCGATCAGTAAACAGCAATTAGAATTCAACTGATTCAATACAGACCAGAGCATACGTGTTATTAAGACGGACAAATCAGAAGCTGTTTATACTGGTTGAATCCAACGTTATTTGATCAGACCATCAAAATTTGATGCTGCTGTAATTTGCAGCACAATAATTTCAGATATAACGAATGACGCCATTTTTATGCTTAGTCTTTTATGTGTATTCCATCAGACATTTCGAAAATAATGGAACCGAATGTTCAACTAAAGAATAGTTCACTTCAAACAGTTCAGGTATGGCTAAAGTCTGTTTAATTCAACAAATGGAGGTGTGTGCAACATAGCTCGAAACTTAAAGGGGCCATTGGATGAACAAAGTGATGTAAACATTCTAGACACATAGATAGATCTAGAATAATTCACAAAAAATTCAGTGGTCTCTACCAGAGATGATGATAAGGAAATTACCAACCGCGGTTCATCTCAAATTATACTGGCATTAATCGGCCAAGAATGGCAGAACAGATAGGCCTGAAAGTAGCCAAATATCCGAACACACATTTTTCCGGGCTAAAAAGGCAAGCAACTTAATCAAAATGGCTAAAATGGTGAAATTAAAATGCAACATTAATGACCAAGTCAGTTCATTACATGATTGACAACTCATACACATTCAGTTTTGTTGTGACTTTCTGTAACCCCAAATACGAAACACTCCCACGTCAACAAAATATACGACTGTTCTTTAGCTCGAGACGTTCACGCAGAAACAATTTCGTTCACAGCCTTCTATGCATCTATTTTCGTGTTGTAAAACGACTGATCGTGCGGTATTTAACATATGGTGATTAGCCCCGCACATCTGAACACAATTTACTGGTACACCGCACCAGACTGTCTTCTAACTGCATATATTTGCAACACAAGATAGTTAGATTCCCTCTTCATTCTCTTTTGTAAGGAACTCAAATAAAATAAAACTGTTATGGATTACTTTAAAGTCGGCATACTGAAACACTGCCGACTGTGTCTGATTAATATAGAGAATTTAGCGAATATTTACTGAGAAATCGTCGTCTCTGTGTAATACCTTATTAGAAATTCATATTACAGTTGAGATAGGCAGAAAACGTGGATCTATGTGGAACTCTAGGTTTGCTGCGGCCATCACATATATATCTGTAGTTTAATGCGAAATGTCATTGTTTGTGTCTGTAAAGTCCACTGAGAATGTTCGTTGAAATAATGAGAAAAAGAATTATCTTTCAAAGATTAAGAAATACCAGTGTTTGTTCTTCGTGCTGACAGTATTCAGAAGAATCAGCTTTCATTCAATGAACATGTTGAACCCTGTCCGTTTATTCTGGCTCACCTTAGTCCATGACTCCACAGTGCGACCCTAAACCGCTTGAGTGGCATGCAACGAACGGTGTACGCGCCACATGATTTAGCTAGAGCAGGCTCCAGGAAAGTTCGAGATGCTCACAGCGATCAATCAGGTGCACATTGACAGTATACTGTCAGGGGACATAGCGAAAAGATAGCGCTGTACAAGGGGTTCAATGAAATAACCAATCTCTGTGCAGCGGGCTTTCTTCAGAAAGGAAATTCAGTGTGGAAGAAGCGTCCTGTGTGTTGGTAGTGAACTTTTTCGAACACGAAGTTCCTGTTTTGAACTATGAGATGGGCGAGAGTAAGTTTGAGGTATATTGTCAAAACGCTTCTTAGAAAGTCACTGAACTATTCTATCAACAAAAACCCCATTAACAACCTTAAGAAGTAGAAATAAGAACTTGAAGATAGATGAGATTGAATTTTTTTCTTGAACACCGATCCGCGTCTGTCAACCTTATATGATCTAATCCAGGGTCACAGAGAGTCGCCGTTACTCATGTACCAGACAAAAAGTTGTCTTATCAGCTTCTTGATCCGAACACTGGATAAAACTTTATTCTGGAACTTACGAACTTACAAGGATGGTCTTTTAGACCAAGTCAGGGGAGAATGGACTGAACACATTTGCACGTATACTATTTTTTAATCGTTGTTAACACTTTCCGTACAATTGAAAAATTCACACATCCTTGTAAGGTTAAAAAATAAATTTTTACGTTAAAATGTATGTAGAAGCACTTATACTTTCCAGAATCATCTGTCTTAACGTATGATATGCTAATTTAGAAAGGCGACGGAAAAATCGGAACAGTTGCAAACACCTAAGTGTAGGGTAGTTATATAGGATTACCATTCTTGTGGTATAAATCTGAACTAACGTTGTAGATGATGAGTGGCCCGCGGTAGTTACAGTATTCTTTCTTTACGTGCGGTACATATCATCTGACTTTTCAAACTATGGTATCAAGTTCGGTCTGTTTGCGATATTGAATTATCATAGGCGTTGAATTTTATGCAGCCCTGTGAACAGACTGGATAAAAGAAAATAATGTAGCCCGCACATCATTTGAGTCTACTTCTTTCGACACAAAATGGAACTGTTTACAAAAGCCAATTTATATAGAGCCTCATGAGAATAGTGGCTACAGTAGGATCAGCATACTTAGTATCATGTCAGATCTATTACATCAGCTTTTGAACACACGCGATACATCTGCCACCGCTACAATTACAAGTGACCCATTCGTAGTGTCCTGTTTGTTAAATACACAAAATTATGAGTTGCATAGATAATGTACTCGGGGTTGAGATGATATGCTGCCAGTGATTGACTGCTGTTCAAAAGAAAACCTCATCGCTGACCATCCGCGATATTTCTAGACACACTGAGCATCTTGGTTCAAAACAAGTTTATGAACTTGATGACAGGTGAGATAACCCCTTACTGAACGGATTACTAAGCAAACTTATCCCAAAAACCTCAGTATCTTCAGCTGATGTAAACGGAAGTAATGTGGACAATTCTCTTGTTGGTGCACCAGACCAACTGAAACAGTCAGTTCCAGACCAAAGATGATTATGAGATGTGCTGTTGCATATGTGAGTCCATTGCGCACAAAACGGCTTCTTGAACTAAGCATTTACGTCAGTGCGGCATGAAGTCGCAACGGAGAGAAAAAGGTGCGTTGCATTGCTCACGGACCCGATAAATACAAACGAAAATACTGTACCTGGATCGGATGTAAAAGATCTAGTTAGAACATGGATATTGTAAACTTATAGTCTTATTTTAAGTGTGGACCTTCTGTAATATCTGTTCGATAAAGCTCACTCCAGTGCGATGACCAAGAGACAGTTTGTCTGCCTACTTTGTTTGTTAACCCGGCGGTCACCAGCGTGTTACGTTACTTTTGTTGCAGAGTTAAGCATGCTGTATTAGGCCAGTGTTTTGATCATAAACGATTTTTATTCTAGTAAATCGTAATTGATCATAAAACGAATACCAATGTTATTCATGCAGATGAACTAGACATTGGGCATTATATATTCCCCAATAGGTTATTATTACTGAATTTGCTGAACACAGTTCAACGTTGTGAACGTACCAGAGCCACAAATATCAGATACACAGTAAAACACTAAACCTCGCACTAGTGTTAGCTCAAAAACAGTGAATGAGTCAATAGTCTTTGGGAGGAGGTAGAATAACGCTTCCGTGGCAGTTAAGGATGTTAAATTTTACTTCGGTCTTGGCGATCAATGTTGGGCAGAAACGACTTCCTAGGCGCCGCACGCTCCTGTGAAATACACATCCAAGAGCAATAACAGCAAATGACATGGACCCACTTTCGTCCACCACGTCTTCCTGTACGCTATTACTCCAACGGCCATACACATTTACATGTTTTTGGCTTATTTCGGCAACGTGCTATTGCAGCTCCGTTAGCATATTTAGAAGGCTGAGAAATAGATTCACTTGATTTCTGTTGTAACTGGCAGTTACCATCATGAATATCTGATCAGGGAAACTAAAACTCCAATTGCCGGATGCGGACAAAGAAACTACTTTGTTTACTCACTAATTCTCGTAAGAGGATGTGAGGTTTGCTGCATCAAATAGCATTTTTAATGAAATGATTGGGTGCACAATGCAATCGAACATGTCTGTACATATACGCAGCACAGATTGTATTGATGACATGCACAATGGTTTCGCACCAGGCAACCCCATCCACCAAGGAAAAGCCAGAAACAAATCCCCAGGAAGAAATATCTCAAGTCGTGGATAAAAAGCAGGCTAGTGGATCAGTGAATGGGTGTTTCTGTGTTTGTTAGCACTTGAGGTTTCAAGCCATTGTCTCTTTTGTCAACCTTTTGTTTTCATTCGCCCAACAGGTAGGAAAATGTGCGTGATAGTACATACCACTCAGCTTGCATAGGTCGCCTATACATATTGAAAGCATGCTGTATCGTTTTCATTCGGACTTGTTGCACCTTTTCATATTCGAGTGTTGGAAATTCAGGGCAACTGTTTCATGTTGAAATGACATAATCCGTAACCGATATTAGTAGTGCTGTGAAACTCTTGTCTGTTGAAAGTACCAATACTTCCTACCCTTTCAACTTTTACAGTGTGCACATATTAGTATTGTTAGAATGTAAGACTGACTGCTAGGGAATTGCCGATGCTCACCTGACAAACCAACAAGTATGAGTAAAACTCAACCGGGTATGAAGGAGTTTTTCGAGCGCAGACAATCGAGCTGATTATAAAACAACTAAAATCAATCTGTCCGAACATGAATTTCATTGAAATATTGGAGCTGGTACCGGTCGGCTGAGTTTTTCTGTTAGGCCTAATGAAATGAACAGTGAAAACGTTCTTAATAAGATTATCTTGATTTTTGGTTAACACTTTTAACGTTAATTTGTTATCAAGGGAGAGGAGATTTTCCGCTTTTTTCCTGGATTCTGATCTGTTTTTATAGGGCAGTGGAAACGTAAGTTCCAAACAACTGATAACAGCTGCAAATGCAACCAACCTATTTTCTGTTCTGTAGGTCTTCAGCCAACGATTATTTTGTGTGCTTTTTAATAATTTGCCACTTACATGCTGTGATCACTTCTCATTTACCACATTCACATATTTCAATTCATTAATTACCTGAAAGTTTAGTTGCACTGTTGTCACTTTAACTGTGATTAGTTTAATCATCCTGATAACGTGCTTTCGAACATTGAATGTTATCTCATATTTTTTGAGAATTTTGTCCCATGCAGTACCTACCTGTTAAATCCCAATGGCAGTATAATTTCAGCATGTCATTTTGTTCAAAATGTCACTGAGTGCAATTTTCGGATCACGCTTCTATGTCTGACAACCTTATTATTTTTGTTGTGACCCCAAAAAGAAAAAAAACAACCGATCTTTATAGAGACCACGTGACGTTCCACTCTCTTCACTCTTCCAAAATACTCCGAGAGAGCCATTATCTGCTGTTTTTATAAAGTTTCCACAGCTATGAGAATCTTCTGAAAAGATTATGATATGTCCGCAACACATTTTTAGTAGTAAAGGTGAGGGGTAAAAACATCTGATGCTCATATTTTCTCAATTTCGATGGAATTTTAATTACTACTCGCCTGAAGGCCGGCCGATACCACCGCACAGATTATCACGTATTTGCTGCCAACCATCTTTCAGCACAATAGGTTGCAGCCGCAGATTATGCCTACACGGCTTGGATCCTTGTCAGTGCGATCTTCAAACAAAAAGATCACTTTTGAAGGAATTATTAGCCAACGTTAGTGAGGACCTTCGTAACCTTCGATTTTCACAGCTGAACATTGTTTCTTCTACCCCCAACATTTTCGACACAACGTTCTTTGTACATCAATAAGTCAGTAATTCTCATGATTTCCTTGTCAGGCTTGATGTCAACGTTCCCGGCAGGTTTGATTTATGCAGTTGTCTCTTAAATGGCAAACTTCATGCCAGGATTTATTATTAAGTTACAGACTGTTAGAGACAATCCCTGAAAAGTATCTTGGCGTGAGCCTACTGTGAGTGCGTGAATAGTCACACAACTATAACTTTATTACTCTGTTTGTGTGAAGGTAGCATAATGTAGTAGGTCTTTTTGTTCCTATCAGGTCTGATAAAAAAATGGGTAATTTGGGCAGCTGTTACGAATACTATTGGACATGACTGAAATACACAGATATATCACAGTGGGGCGACTACCGTTAGTCGTGGTCCTGCTAAGCCTAATTTTTCAGCAACATATATCAGTACACTGGTTGTTGAATAGCCGAACCTGTAACTCAGCAATTATCCAGTAAATTTTTAGTCAGCCATGTAATCGATTGCAATCCAGAACAGACAGTCGGAAAGACAAAATGTTTACTAATAAGGTGTAGTACGACAATGAAATATTAAAAGACTAAAAGCGGAAAAACTATAACAAACCTTGGTATGTAATCCATCAAATTTACAATGTTTAAGACAAACAATTTACGTAAACGCGGGCATAAAACGTAGTTGAAATGAAACCACCAGTTGGACGTGCGGTTTGATTATCTGCACGGGAACAAAGTATTGCAAGTAAGCAGCGTTCAGTCTTAATGCTATTTCGTAGAAACAGTTTGTCGCAAGAACAAAATTTCACGCGCAACTCAAATGGTCAACCCAGTATTTGTATGACTGGTATGTAAATATTATCAGTAGGTTAGTACTTCCGAACCGCAAACGGAACGGGTATGAGAAAACATTGTGCGTTGTGCTGATGTTGATTATTAAGTAATTCCTTGGTTAGGCCACAACGAGTTGATTTCGACCATCCAACTGTGCTTAAATGTGGTTTCCGTAATCACAAAGAACGCTTACTGACAGAAGCCTTGCTGATTGCTAATACACCACAGGCGGTCAATCGATCCGATGGCTTGGAATTGTCAGCTGTTTGGCGCGACTTACTGAGTCAACAACAGTGACACCACGTAGGAGAGGTTTGCGGCAGTCCTATCACCCACCCCCTATCCCAGACAATCTACACGCAAGCAGATTAAATCCATACAGACTCACACACACACAAGCTCACATTAATTCCCTATTCTTATTCGCACCTGGGGATCTTCACGTGATGACCTCTGGTGAACCCTGAACCCTTACATCCTACTGGTAGCCTGTCTACACATCGTAGGTGAAACACACAAACATGTGCTAGTTGATGACTGCCTAATTTGAAGCTTGTCCATTGTAAATTTT
This sequence comes from Paragonimus heterotremus, assembly GCA_013368495.1. Lineage (NCBI taxonomy): Eukaryota > Metazoa > Platyhelminthes > Trematoda > Plagiorchiida > Troglotrematidae > Paragonimus > Paragonimus heterotremus. The sequence goes on along the minus strand of LUCH01000131.1, from coordinate 271,481 downwards.
CTGATTTAAATCGCTTGATAGAGGCTCTCTGATAGGGTCGAAACGTTGCGAAACCGATAACTCTTTTGGTTTTTAAATCGTTGTGGCTTAGCCAGGGAATTACTTAATAATTACCAGTAGGGTTTTGGGAATAAGAGGGAGATTAAGTAACGAATGAGAGATGAATAAAGATAAGGACCATGGTCGCCAATTTTTGTCGGGCACAACTGATATCACAAACCACTTCGGCAAATTTATCACGGGTTTAGTCCTGTTCCGATTGCTACATCGAACGCACCGCTAGACCCACTGCGATGATTGAAAAATGCAATTATTAATGAACGGTAATAGGAACGACACCATTTCAGAAGTTGTTAGCAGGCGGCCATAAATGTTAGATTCTTTGTTCTAAACATAATCCCACTTGCTGATCCCGAGTGTTCGCTTCTCAGGCTGATGATAATGGGCGAAATACCAGTGACTTTCAGTGATGTACTTCACATGTCGTACACACAGGTAAAGCATTTATATCATCTTCCGAATAGTGACGAACTCAGTTTATTTTGTTGATTGATAAAACCGGGTTTAGGCCCAAACCAAGCCTCATCAGTTATCTGAATGTCGGTCGTGTACTTTTCGAGGTTAGTGGTAGAACAACACAGCTGCTGTTTGTAGAAGACTATTTATCGCCAACTAAGAACAGCTTAAAAACTGCACTGTAAACGACTATTGGGAAGCGACCAGCATAAGGACTGCTTACCTGTGTATTCTACTGGAAACGGCATAATGGGCGATCCCGTCTTTATTACACGAAGATCGATGCAAGCTTAAATGAGCCTTTGGCTGGATTGACCCGGTTGTGTATGGCCTGAAACACTGAGTGAACTTGCAAATCGACCACCGTTTTCGGACAGTGATATTTACAAGTCTTAGCTTCCAGGTATTAGCTCGCGAAACATTGGGTCGATGACAGTGTTGAAGTGAAATTTTTGTTCTCAGCTAGAGTATAATCGTTAATCATCTATTGACAGATTTTAATTTATCCACCAGCCTGGTTTGAGTAATTTCTGTCGTGTCAATTCAACATCTCTAACTTCGGCTGCACACAACTCTAAGCTACCTAGTTCATACTCAATTGACGAGGTTCACTGATTCCATGACGCATGTCTTAATTAAAACATAAACTGTTAATTTATTAGACCCAGTCACTATTAGGAAGATCACATGAATTACAACAAAATGTTGAATGAAATGAAACGATTTTGCGTGCAACTGTGTTTCAATTTTTTCTACAAATTTGAAAATGATCATCGCAGAAATTTGCTTTTTGGATCGAGAGAACAAAAGAAGGCAATTGGAAGTCTGGCTGAGTTTCGAACTTCATATAAGTGAATATATAACGATAAGTTGCCTCTTATTTTCACAGACTGCTTGTAGTTCATATGAACAGTCTATCAGAACGTTTCTAAGGGATGAAACTTGCCACCTCCAGTTACTTGAGGTAAACGGCCGTTTCCACTGAAAATATTGTCAAAAATTTGAACGATTTCACTTATTTGAAAAGTCATTTATCTATGTGAAAACTTATAAGATGTAGTATGAGCAAAACTAAGCCTAATGTGTTTGTTTGGTAGGGGTAGATAGTTAGATTTGTGTGAATCTGAGGGCTATAGTTGATTAATAACGGACTTAAATTTATATCGACGAAAAGTCCTACCACTTTTCGTCAATTGGGTACGATGGTGGTTATGACAACTGTTTCAAATTTAAGATAAACTGTTTTTATGCATCCTGTTTCAGAACAACATTGGCATAATTGAAGTTTTCCCTGGTTGACTGATTTAAACTAACCGGAAACCAGGTCGACAAAACAAACGTTAATTATTCTGCACACAATTAAAAATCATAACCTGAGTGTCGCCCGAAATTTCCACACAGTTGTTTCGTACTTTCAGAACGTATACACCTGATCTAACACCGAATGACTGAGAATTGAATTGTTACGGTATAAATTGCCATCATATTGAACACTACAGTGACAACTTCAGGATTTGTGTTTAAATACAGACTTACTTTTGCATTAACCACTGTACTCGCTCTGTTTACGGCAGACTGTCATTAACACATTCTTGTAAAAGCCCGGTGTTGTCCGGGCTGTCCCTCAGCTTTCTCATGTCTGCTACCAATTTTATGGCCAAATTACATGTAAAGACATAGAAAATGGACGAGATGATTTCAAACAGTTCTGTGTTAGAGCCGTCGGATAGATCTTAACCAAGGCTGTAATCCTCGTGTCAACCACATTTACAAGATCGCTTCCGGAGAACGTTACGATCCAAACACTAGGATGGCTAATTATCCATCAAATCGGCCTTTTCAAAAGGCACGCGGCAAGTTGCAGGATAAGAATATGTGTCAAACTGTTGGCTGATAAATCCTACTGACAAATGGAATCCAATGCGACTGAATCTGGCAGTTTTGGATTACCAGAGTATAGATTGTGCTCAAGGCCATTGACTGAATTCTCGTCCACCGTTTGTTGATCAGACGTCCATGCATTTTATAGAGTAATCATAATACTCTGCCTTTACTAACTTTTACTTTGGTCGTCATTTAATTAGCGTGCAAAAGACAATTTGTTGTTGTGTACTACTGTGATAAATTTTGGTAGACAGAGAAAAAAGGAAACAAAACGAAGTTTTTAAAATATTGAATTTCGTACTGAATAATTTGGGAAATAACATGTACACATTTTTGAACAAACGTATTTATCATTTGATTGCATTCTTCTAAGTGGCTGTTACAAAGTGTATTGAAAGTAGAAAGCATCTGAATGAAATATATATCTCATACATTATACCATAACTGAATACATAACCATAATTTATTAAGTCGTGACTCTTCTTCAGCCACATTGTCGGCGGTTGTACTAAACTACCTGTTAACGTGAAGGCATTATATATTTTAAAATTGTCGATCGAACGTCAGCCTAACAACTCAACTTCTGCTCACCACTGGAATAGAACAGTAATTCAAGGTCGAGATAAACGTTTTCTTATGGTTACCTCATTATGATATTACATAGAAGACATCAATGGTGAAAGTGCACTCTTCTTAATGAGATAATTGAGTGATGGATTATCTCAGTCTCCATAGATCATTTGTTGTCTCGCCTGATCAATACTACTGGCTGGATAAGTCCGTTCATACAACCGTATTATGTTCGTCAGGCAGACACATTAATTATGCTCTGTCGGCCACAGATAATGTAATATTCCCAGATGATTAATGACTAAGGGGACATGCAAACAACAGTTTTCAAATACACCACTCATTTAACATGTTTTAATGTTTCAACTTATGCAACAGTTACGTAACCACATATTCCTTGATCCATTTGTCCAATAAAAATGGCCAAACGTAAGTTAATCAGTGTCGGGTTATCTATGTAGTTGTATAATTTAGTGCCTTAGAATTTGAATAAAAAAATGTTTGGTCTTATAAAGGGTAGAATTTTATCAGAAAGAAGATGGTTTCGTGAGTAGACAGTTTTAAGTTGATCATCAAACCGCTGACGAAAGGGGCATCCGTCTCAGTAGTTGATAAAGAAACGTAACCCAATAAAACGCGTATTACCACTATTCTGTTGAACAGCACAATTCCATTTTCGAATGTACATCCGAGACTAGGATATGTGTCGGATAACCCTCCTACATGTGGAACTGAAACGTAAAAAATCGACAGCTCAGATCACACAAGAAAACAGGATACATATTGCCTTCCTCAATTACGTTCATGGAGATAAAGTATTATACGGCTAATTTGACATACCTAGCTGTGAATCTGTGTACTGACGGTACGATTATGATTGTGGCAACCATCTTGAGGAAAACGTTCGTAGAAAATGATTTACCTGAATACTGCAATGAGGAACAAACGGAACTGAGGTTGCTGGAGCCAAATATTCCAATAGTGGAAAAGACTTGATGAAGCAGTAATTGAAAGCCTGACTTAATTGAAAATTCCGAAGTGCAATTAGGACTCCTATTGATTTTTCTTCAAAACTGTTTGTTGCAGCTCTGTGACAAGTTGCCGCTGATTTTGCTTCTTTGGTAACTGCTGTAATATAAATCAGAACATGGCTGGTCTACTGATGAATAACAGGAAGCAGACTTTGCAGGACGGTATTTTTGCAGTGACTACCCGATGAAAGTAACAAACGCTTCGTCAACAGTAATTAAGTGAAGCACGATAAGTTCTACCGCTATTGCGTATGCGATCATCTCGAACGAGATGACCTACTAATTATTTGCATATGATGAGAAATCAGTTCTTTTATCACCAGTAAACGTGTATAGTGGCTGAAAGTATGTCTATTTCTAACTGAGATAAGCCGATCAATTTCTCGCTGGTAGCTTGCTGCCAATGGCCGGATAGCATTGATAATGTTTTTAATGCGACCAATGCATCCTACGCCCGAGCAAGTTTTGTCAGCGAAGACAGCTGGGGATATTGTCACGACACCGTAACGGTTCTTATCGGCAGTGGATATTAGGTGTTTTCCTTCACAGTCACAAACGACAGTTGTGGTAACACAGCAGTGCTCACGTGACCGACCTTATGATTGCGGAATTGTCAGCTGATGTCGGTTTATCTTCCGGTGCCTTCGCTGTTCGTGCCCACATCACCTATTCTATCCTGACAAATTTCGGCTATTGTCTATACATTTTTTGTGGAAAGCGGCTATTAAGGATGAAGAATTGCGGAAACTTTATAGAAACATTTCATAACCATCTCGTTACAAACTCTGGTTACAAAACGTCGAGAACCTACACACAGAACAAGAAGTATGAATTATTTACCCCCATTTGCTTTGTTTAGCTGGGGTCAATCCTATTCTACTGCTTCGCCTAAAGTTGTGAGCGCTTGTGAACGTCACATGTTCAGCGCCATTACAGTAGCCATGGAAACAGCACTTAAATGTTCGGTGAAAATTTACGTGTAAGATCTAACTACATCTTCAGAGAGACGAAACTATGCATATTCTTAGATTTTCCATCTGTTTCTTGAAATTATCTTATTCCAGAAATTGCGATAAAAGCTACGCTGCAAGAGTCCCACGAAGTGTGGCTTTACACAAACAGTTTGCTCAATAGTTTACCGCCTTAATTAGTAATAACGTGCCTGCAAAGCTTAGCTTTGTTAGGTTTTTATCTGTGCCGCTTGGTTGATGCTACAAAACTGTCAGTCACATTAATTTAAAACCTTGGTTTTTAACACACTGAATGTAATTTGATCCATATTGATTGTTTTACTGGAAAATTAGTCGGTCATTTCAATGAGGATCCCTTCAAGCAAGTGAGTAGCAGGTTAGTTTGTTTCAAAAGTGGTCGGATGATTTCAGAACTATCCTCAACAGTGCAAACTTTAGAAAAGCTAATGTCGTCTAGCTGTTCAACTCAGTACTGCTTCATTCACTGTATGATATTTTTCTCAGACGGTACCGAAATTTCACACAGAACCATATTTCTTGTGGTCACTAAAAGACTAACACCTCTTGGTACATGTTGTGTCTTACTGTTGTTGACAAGATTGAGGGAAAACGTCTACAATATATACTTCGAACATCAAGTCAGTCTGTGTCAGTCAGTGTTGGTTAATTGTTCGCGGCTGCACAACTATTTTCAAACAGCCAACATTTCCCAAGAATAAATATATGAAACAGGTTAGGTTTGAAAGAAATTCCATTGTTATAGTTCGCTTTTTGTCTCCTTTGATACATGATTTTCTCCTCACTGTTCATCCACGAGCCTTCTTGTAGACAGTCGACGAATGTACTTAATAAATTTCCTCTATGTCCTTTCGATGAATGTTTGTTGAAAATGATTTGTTAAAATAACCCCTAGGCATAAAGTTTTGGAGTTGGTCCCAATGTGGTCAGCTTGAAAGTCGGATTGTTTTGTGTTGAGGAATTACTGTTTCACATCAAATACCACATAGTAACTGAGTGACGTAATGAATCGACCGTAGTGGTAATGAAGATAATTCTACAAAGCTCTGTAGTGAGCAACAGAAAAACAAATTTTACGGGATTGTCTATAAAACTAACGAGACAACTCTTCAGGTAACATTAAATATAAGTGTTGTGTGAGAACAGTTAGTTTTGAAAAAAGAGCTCTTACTTAATGAATTGCTTCGGCACAAGGCCGTCGCATAAATTATCAACAAAGAGATTTCAGGTAGTTAAGGCTGTTCAACAGAAGTAAACAAATGAAGTGAGTTTCCCCTCAAAAGAATCTGAGATGACAAGCTAATAGTGGTATATTGAACGATCTTTGTTCGGACTGATTTCGCTGCATCCTACCAAGTACTGTTTTTACTCAGAATGTCCGTAAACTTGCGGACCAAATTTTGGGACAACGTGGAGACACCTGAGGACCACGCTCTTCCGAAGTAGGGATTACACCAACACTCCTGTGAAAGGAAACAACACAAACGAGCACGAGCCAAAGGCGCAGTAAGCTATGCACATGACTTAGACAGACGAAAACGAAAACGGCGCCAACAACACAGCAGCATGCTCTATCACACAGTTCAAATTTACCATATGCGCGCTTGCTGGTTTCGACCACACGCTACAATACATGTTACATAATTGAAAATGACAAAATGTGTATTGAATAGTCACTTATGCAGGACGTTCTGTTCAAGTGCGTAAAAATTCACTAGCACTACCAAAGTAGCATTAATTTAACAAACAGTTCCTTTTGCACACACACCGGCGGCTTCAACAGTTTTGTAGAACTTGCCTCACAAAGCCGATGGAACATACACTTCAAACAAAATATACTTCGGTTTGTTCTATTGACCGGACTCATAAATCACATATACACAGTACACATCCGCGAACGTAAAGGATGGTCGGGATCAGTTTGCATCAAACAATCTGTTTGGAATTGACGCGAAAGTTGATGGTTCTCGCTTTTTAGATTGCTGCGCTTTTAAGTAGTCGAACTGGCTTCTTGGAATCCGTAGGACTTGTACCTTTTACTGAGTGTCACTTATTTTTAGACTATTAGGTTACTATAGCAAAAATCTGCATGTGTCACTCTTCTGTCCGATATGACATTATGTCGCTTGTACTGTAAATGGTTGGACAACAAATTGGTGGGGTAATGGGTATGAGTCTGTTTTGAGGAAACTACTTCCACTTCTCTACAGGACTGTGCAGGTGTTAACGCACTGTCACACCGAAAAATCCGGCCATTCCAGACAGACAGTCTTGACAGCGAGTGGTATAACAGTGTATTTGTAGCTAGCTTCACACAGCGGCTGATTCACGAAGGTCAGAGGAGTCTTTTCAGCTGATTACATAGCAAAACCTTCAAGGAATGAAGCGTCAACGGTTCACTGTTTGCTTATACATATTCCATCTTTTGACGACCCAGCGTCGCCGCACGTACAATAGTTCTTCTAAATTTCTACAACTACAGCGTGCGTAAGCACTCCACTTTTCACAGTTTCATTGATTGTCAACTGCTGCTGTTCAATGTTCAGCTTGCCGAACTGGATGGTTTTACGCCAAGTCAAGTGGACTGTTAACTGGAAGAATGAAAAATGATCAACAACTGATACACAGTCGGTTAGCACCAAAAAGTAAGCATCCACAACAGCATAAGCTTTGTTTCATACTGAACGTCAGTCAGTGCATATTCAGATGTCAAGCTAGTTGCGGAGATTAGGCATAGTTTTATCAGTTCGTCTACTAACTATCTGAATGAGGCTGTCCAATGTCTTGTTCCACAATGTATGTAGGACTGTGCCCACAATTAAAACTAGGCAAATTGAACGTGATTTTAATGAAGACATCGGCAAATATAAGCAATTAACTGTTAAACAATGATCAAACAAATCGCTCGGCTAGCAAGATATAAGTCAATCATGACAAAACAACACAGAATTATTACAATATAAACTGCGTGACAATGCGTGAAGTGTTTTGTTTAGTGAGAAAATCGAGAGTTTAGAATGCTCGATTTTTCATTAGTGAAAACACTTTTACTGGGTTATGATGGAATTAAGTTCCTGCACTTAACTGTGACCAAGGCACACTTGGGGACTTGATGGAGTTTATGCGGATACTATCTGATTCAAATGTAAACAAAAATATCTTTCTGAAGATTAGCAAACATAAGAGGTAGTCGACTAGATGAGTTCTTTGTTCAGCCACATCTGTTACCACGTAATCATAGAACAGTTAACAGAAAACAGTCACGCTTTACAGACAAAGTTGAATCATGCTTAAGTCGAACTACCAGAGAAAGCATTTTTTGTAACTGGTTGAATGTGAGTTATTCTGGCTTATTTTTCCTATAAGAAACCTTGTTTGCAAGATTTTATACAAGCGTTTGTTAACCAACATAAAGTCTTCTGTACAAGATGAAAAACTACCGATGGGCTTCCAAGCTTATAACCGAAATACTCAAATGACTTGTGTATGACTGAGTCTCAGTTGATATCTGAACGTGTACGTTTCTTAGAACGATCAGAAGTTTGGAGTGACTTGAGAGTGTTGAAAGACGTGGACTTAATTGATTTCAATAACTGGTAAAACTTTTCAACCTGAGGCATATCAAGGTAAATTTTATTATTAAAGAAGAAAGTAATGTAAACTTACGTATTATTATTTACTCAGAGAGAGATATTGTTCTTTTCCTAAACAGAAACTGCATGGGTTGATGGTGAAACCGTATGCAATCTATACTTGTGAGAAAACTATCGAGTTTTCAGATGATGGTAGACCGAACTAATTCATTAGTACAGTGATGAAAAGTGGTGACAGTTCATTACCGTAAAATGAAATACGTCTTAGTCTAACGACCCTTAAAGCAGGGTATTATTAGTAAGCTTGTATTCCTCAGATTTCACATCTCACGAAAAGTTTGATTTATATTTGCCGTTTTATATATAAAATCAGTTGGAATCATTTAAATGAGGTAATCTAACTAATCGGATTACAAAAACATTTCATTTTATATAATACGATTACTCACTAAACGTGAGTGAAAATGTGACAAGTTTGAACTGTATTGGAATGCTTGCAAAGTGCTTTAGGTCTTGAGTTATACTTACAATAAAACCTACGATCAACAAGGAGTAATATTCTGTTGGACACTGTTGTAACTCAACTGAAGAAGTTCAGCAAATGAATTATACTTTTTTATCTCTCGTTGCACACACCCGTTGAATTCAGTTTTTCTGTACGCTGAAACTCAGGAAATCTTGATAATATTGGATTGATGGAGAGTTCTTATCGGACAATCAGACGTCAATCAAATTTTGTTTACAAGCTGTTGCCAGCGGGGCAATAGCCGCTTAGCACTGGCCAATCAGAACGCTTATCAGTTGGTACGGCGAGTTTGTTCATAAAAAATTGGCAGTTCATTGTAGTTGTTTGAAAGTGAACTGCAGTTAAGTAACCCAACTATACTAACCAAGGTTAGGGAATACAAAGACGAACTGGCCATTTCAGAAAACTACATGTTAGTTGTCAATAATAACAACTAATGCAAATGGTGTTAAGTGGTAGAGCTTTTTGTTGATGCAAGTTGAACATCACTTATAATTTATTGTGGTTGTTATATTCTCGTAAACATTTTAACAAGAACACCTACTATTTACCACTGTTCACAATTCCGTCCGACAAGTCAAGTGATGTCTGCAATTTCAATAAAGATAGAAGTCCTAGTCATTGATTTCACTCAACAAAATACTTAGCGTGTCACCTGTCGAGAAGATCGGGCAATTTGAGCACTACTCACGAGCAACTGTGGCTGTGTTCGCATATGATAATCCAGTCGTGTCTAGTGTGCAGTCAATGGTACAACAAAACGACAGGATTGCATTATAAAAGCGTGTTCTTGGAAGGGATATGCCTTACTGACACGCTGCAGCAAGGGCAAAACGCAAGCACAGTGCTTATTTTCTGAAGGAGTTGAATGGAATGTTTATGGAGACATGAGAGCCACGATTCTTTGTGGGTGAAGATCATGTAAATTTAAATACTATTGTCTTTCTATATAAACGGTATTGCTTCTTTGATAAACTTACACTGTCTAAAAGCACTCAAACCTTTGTGGCGCCTTTAATTTTTGACGTAAATAACTTTTGCTCAAGACGGTTTCAAACAGCTTTGGTTTATTAAACACTTGGCTCCAACTAAAACCAGGGAGACATTTGGTAGCTTTTTCCGTTTTGAGTCGTCAGAGAACGAACAGTACAACTTGTGGTTGAATGTCACAATGCTAATGAAAGCGCACGTTTATTAAAGTACAGGGTGGAATTAACTAGTATTGTACGAGAGTATGTGGCATACATTCCTCGGATCTTAAAATTCCCCTTCGCAAGTGATGTGCTTCAGACTAATCTGACAGCTAACAAAGTTTTTAGTTAAAACAGTTCGTTCCCTTCAGAAGTTTGAACAAAATCGTTAGAACACGGAAACTGGTAGGTGCAAGGTAGATGCTTGCATCAACCAGTTTCCGTGTTCTAACGGTTTCGTTCAAAATTCATATTACTAATGAGTAACTTGGCAGATCTAACAATTTAGAAGATACCCAATTAGGACACATCAGAGCTTTGGCTCGATTCGAACCAGCGTTTTAGCTTAGCTAGTACAGGGTTTCCCGCCTTTAGCCATGCTGTTTCTGCCACCAGTTCTACTCTAGCTAGAGGTATGAATTTCACCAGTTGGGTCTCCTCTAGTTGATGAAAGCTGCCACACTACTTGTAAATCTAGAGAAGTGTCTTGCGAGTCGTTCTCTTATTTATGAATGTGTTGTGGGTTCCAGTCCCCTTACATGTATCATGATTGCGCAACTCAGCTAAATAAACATAGACGTCGATCACTTTTTGAGATCAACCGGTTAAAAATACCAATCTCAGTGCTGTTCACTACTGTGTCGAAGTCTTGTTAATATGCTGACCAGTCACAAAGTTACTTATCAATTCCAGCGCGTAAGGAAAGCAGAGGCAAGAATGATAGATTCTAGCTCCGTATCATACACTATGTATTCCAAATCCTTACTGGTACCCCTGACCTGAGACCAGACACAATCCAGTTAGTGGGTTAGTTGACGGATATAATAGCGTTTGAGGTAACTGTTTGCTAATATGGACTGCTAGTTAAGAAATTACTGTAGCGCAGTGTTTGCATAAATCGAGTGAATTTCCTGGCAAATAGAAATATCTTTTATGGACATTCCTGGTGTCCTACCACAATGCGAGCGTTAGATTTACGTTCATCTCCATGAATGCCGTTGTGTTTAAAAGGTTCTCAATGGCTACAGAGGGAGTGATTCCTCTGTAGCCTACTTCTGAGGTGGATTTTAAGAAGTAAACAGTAGCGCTTCATTGTTCAGACACAACTGCCTACTCTCAAGCGGCAGTCCTCGAGGACAACAGACCGTTTTGTCCTAATATAGGACACTTTCTAGATCTAGGTTTGCCATCAAAAATGCAAAGCGTCTTCTGGGCGTAATTGCATCCGAGACTGTACTATTGCTTCACATACGAGTGATCACGTGTCTTGACTGAATAGGCCTTCTACCGTCACATCAGTGGTGTTTTATACGATGTAAATTGTGCATTTGGAAGCTTCTCCAACTGAAATTGTCGTGCCCTTTCATTTTCGCGACTACTGTAAACTATTCACGGTTCTTTGAAATTCACATCTGTAAGCTTTTGTGAAAGACGGTCCTTAATTTTTGTGTCATATACCTCAGTTTTTAGACGACAAGTGATACCTTATTCGGCATTTCTAGGTTGAACTTAGCCAAGCTAGGGGAACGGTGGCAACAGAGTCTGTGGCTGAAGAACGTTAAGATTGCCAACTTAAAGATACTGTGTAATCTGTGTCTTCTTACGGTTGCAAAACCTGAACGCTTAAGATAGAGTTCAAAGACCGTCTTTGCGTATTCAGCTATGGATGTCCGCGTTCAACTGTTCATGTCATGAAGCACAAGCGTTAACCTACGATGTACTTAATAAGTGAGAATTAGGTGCTGTGGCTCCATTCGCATCTGTATTAGAGACGGGCAAGCCTAACTGGTTGGACCGTCCAGTAAGGATACCAACTGGTCACCAACCACACCAAACACCACTTACTAAGGTCACGGCTGACTGGTGCATAGTGTGAGGACAAATAACCACCACGAAAAATGAGATGAACAACCAAAAGGTGGGGTTTCTTTCCGGGATGGAAAACTTTGCAGCTCATCTTGTCGGCGTTGGAGAAACTTATAAGAATTGCGACTGATTAGGTAAAAACGTTGTAGCTATCCGGACGGGTTGTTTGTGTAGTGATAATGAACGGCGCAGAGAAGATATTTTTCAAATGTCCCCTTGACAACAAATGTTTAACTTCAGATATAAAGGGGGCATAGTGAAACCTAATATAATTCTCGAGTATTATTTATCTATGGGGACCTGTTTTTCGACCCAAATTTGTTTGGCAATAAGAAATGTAAACCGCCGGTGTATTTTCGCCCATGAATATGATGGTATGCTCTCTACGTTTTTCCACTAATTCTAAAGCCAACTATTTTCCAAGGGCTGAACGGTTAACTGTGTTGTTCTAATTAATGAGACATTCCCCGTTCCACACCATCTATAACCTGACTGCTTTCTTCTGGTCGACCATTTGCTTACGATCAACTGCATTCAACTGCTACTGACCGTCGCATTGTTTTTGGGCTCTATAATTACTTAGCCTTGAAAAATCACGTGATAACATGTTTGCCTGTTCTGCTCTTTAGTAGGTGAATCTATGGATTTTGAACCAAGTACATGTGATCACTGAATGAACGGTTTTTATATGCCTCAGAGGACGCAGCTCAATTAGTGCGAAATACTTTCTGAAGACGTGAGTTTGAAGTTACGGTAACATGCAAGGCCATTCCATCGAACTCAGCATATCAAGTAACCGGACTAAGAGCAGTTGGCGATTGATGTGAACGTGACAGACCAAATCGTAAGTACTGAGTGCACTTAGAACGTTTAAATAGCTGATTTGCCTTCTGTGATCCTACGGTCAATAACCACATGACAGCACAAAGTTTTCCGGTGTACCTAATGACGATGTTCTTTAGCTGTCATCTACTTGACCGAAAGGAACCAATGGATATATCTTGATCACATCGTCAGCACAGTGCCGGTTCAGACGTTTCCATATTTGCAATAGTAACCGCAATCGAAAACCGTTTTTCTTTCGGAGCAAGCCTAGCGGATGGATTCGTTAATTACTGTCCTACCAGGGACAATGCTTTGTGTACATGTGCGTAAAGGTTTCGAGGACAGAAAGTTTCACTCAACCTGTCTGCTCCATGTCTGCTGAGCGCTAATCCCTGCCCCAACCTACCTGTTTTCCGTTGGGGAGATACTAAACATTATTGGTTGGTTGTTAGCAGTTGCCTCACAGCTCTCAAAAGCCCGCATCACTTAAATGCCGGATCAATACGTGTATTTTACTTTCCACTAAGTGCAGTTGATTGCTTTTGTCACGCTAGTCACTCTTTTGTGACGAAAGAGTGTCTATACTAACTGAAGTCCTACAACTCGTCTTCTGACTTGCGTAGTTATGATCGGGTTGCGTCTTCAAGCGATACACACCAACCCTGTAATTACCGTCAATTCTGAAGTATAAAGTTACAACTGTTTAAAACGCCCCCTGGGCATTTGATCATTGTTAAAACAGTTGATGACATCAGCAGTAGAAGTCATAATCGTAATATTAGGAAATGGCCAACAGTATAACGTAAGATGTCTCGTGCACGGACATTTCGTTCGTATCTCATCTGTTACTACAGCGAAATTAGTACAATCAGTTTACAACAGCAATGGTAAGGAATGCGGGAGTGAAAAACGAAGTCAGAATGATCGAGACTAAAGAACACCCCAGTAATAGATTTTAGTTTGAAAATGTCTTTGTAAAATCTTGCAAATTTTGTCTGCTGTCCGACAGAATTTCCAAATATATCAATCTGATGTTCATCTGGCCGAATTCGACAATTATTATTGTGGATTAAGAGTCCTTTTGAATTTATAGATGACAGAGTGAATTTCCGTGTGGCATAGGATGTTCAGTTTGCCTTAGTCTATTGTTAGGTTATTCAGTCTCTGTGCTCAGTCTTACTGACAAAGCAGGATGGCAAATACATGACATGTGAGACAGGTTTCTGAAACACATAGCGGGCGGCCAAGCGCGTTGGTGGCTGAACATTCACCCACATATAATCGAAGTTCGCCGATCAACAGCCAACTGGCACCGCTCGCTTGACCTGCCAGATGGTCCACAATAGCTGACGACAACGGCCACGGGCTGGTCAGATATCACACCTTGTGTGTTAATGGATAACTTGGACAATCGATTGGTTGATACTGGGACAAGGCATAAGTCGTACGGTTGACTAATCATGAAGTTCTTGACACAAAAGTGAACAATTCTAATGACACCTGGGTTTAGGATTCCATAAGACTTCACGCTTAAGCTGTACAGAACACAGCTGCTACAACTTCTGGTGAGTTATAGTGGCGAATGTCTCATTAATTGTTGTTAACTCTAATGGGTTTCAGAAGATGGTACTTAACGGTGAAGTGGTTTCTTTTCGAAGGGGTCACTTTCTAAACCGCGCTACTGGACTTTTGAAACTCCAAAATTATAAAGCTGTTATCCTCACCTAGATGGGTTTAAGGTGGGATCTTAGGCGAGCATTTGGAAAACGGTAAAACCGGATCTCCATTTGTCACGCAAAGTCAGATTTGTAGATAGATGTTTTTGGAATTCCCATCGGGCACGTACCGAGGATTCATCTGAGTTATATATGAAATTAAAATAGATATATACGATGTTATTGGTGATAAAGTCTATGAGAACTGCGGTCTAAACATGAGGTGTGTTAGATTAATCCAAGTATTCGTCTTGTGAGAAAATGATATTGGTGTAACCGGGCGAATGGAGCTCGTAAGATTTGTCCATATCTTTCAGTTAACGTCTTAATTGAGACTATTTCTGACCATTACTGATTTTATTGGTTTTAGGTACACATTCTCTGTCTATGCAAAATGAGTGATTTCTCGTTGAAACCAATATTTCAAGTTGAACATCACCCACAACTGATTGCAGCTGTCATATTCCCGTAGACTTTCCAGTCGGCTCCTGTCAAATGCAAACACTAGACTAGGGTTTCGATCTTATTTGAGCTCGTCAGTAGTAGATATCCTCGAAATTAACCAAATCCCCGACTACTCATCAGTAATCCAAGATATCACCTAGCAGGTTTAATGAGCTCGGAGATTTCGACCCATCAAAGAAGTCTTAATCGTGGGGTTATCGATTGGCGTTAACAGATAGTAACTGTGTCTCTTATCGAGACGATCGGGCAAACTGATCATAACTCACAAGCGAATGTGGTTGAGTGTTCACATATGATAATTCGATCATGCCTAACGTGAGGTCAATGGCGTAGTGATAAACACGGTTGTCTCATGAACAGCGTGGCCGGGGTTCTAGTCCCGGCAGTGGCGATGATATGCACTGCTGACGAGCTCTAATGAGAGCGAAACTCGAGTCTAGTGCTTGTTTTTGAAAGAGGTCGACTGGATTGTCTATGGAAACGCGACGGCTGCGATCAATTGTGGGTGGTGCTTAACTCGAAAGTAATCAAATCCCCGACTACTCATTAGAAACCAACACTGGTTTATAAACGCTCACACATTTGACCTCAGCAGGAGGATGTGCCTCTGTATTACGCGCACTAGGTTAGAATCATTTTTAGCGCGACACTTGAATAAAAGTAGGCGGCTGCAGTGGTGCAAAACGAATAACCACCTGAAATGGGAGGTATCAACCAATGATCAGAAACTAAGAGGAATGAAAGTACCGAGTGACTCGTTCACTACAACGCAAGGTGAGAAGATGGAATACACTAAAACAAAACTGGCAGCCCCACTCTTCTTTTTGTTCCAACGAACATGAATCATTGTTGAAATATATTTGGATGAACACGGTAACGACCCAACCTGTTTGCTATTTAGTGTGACCTGCAACCGACAAGTGAACTACCTTGGGATTCGATGAGGGACTGACTAGTTCAAGACTTTTTCTAGGAGTGTAGCAGATACTTTGTCGCCTGGTAAAAGGGGTCATATTGATAAATCATCAAAATTTCATATTTAGAGGATTTTACACCAGTTCCTGCCTGGGGAAAATGAATTAGGCATTGTGTTTGCTCGTAATGACGCGCCCCTTATCGACGAGTCACTCCGAATAGGTGGTCTGATCGGCGGTCGTGTTGGTGTGCTTCAGACATAGACTACGGAATGATTGACGTGTTTAGTTCTAGCTTCCACGATGAAATAGCCTTTATTTTGGTGGCAGTT
Organism: Paragonimus heterotremus; assembly: GCA_013368495.1. Taxonomy (NCBI): domain Eukaryota; kingdom Metazoa; phylum Platyhelminthes; class Trematoda; order Plagiorchiida; family Troglotrematidae; genus Paragonimus; species Paragonimus heterotremus. The sequence goes on along the minus strand of LUCH01000131.1, from coordinate 255,065 downwards.
AGTGGCACACTAAATACATGGTCGTTTGTTAGATGAACGTTTGGTTCTAGGATCTTCTTTTCACAATAAACAGCATTTTCCCTCTTGTGTTATCGTACATCATAAGTAAAAGGTTGGCTTTGGCTATTTCTGATGGATAATTTATCAACCAGAGTGAAGAGATACTCTTCGACTGTGCGTAATTGATGAAATAGTTGCACAAGAAAACGATATATGTGGCACTAACTTCAAAACTTCCGTTACAGTCTAGCCTGCCTAATCGGTAGACTAATTTGATGGAAAGCGATTCGACTACGTAGCATGAGCCCGATATGTGTAGCACGCTGAATGCACTGATTTCAATTTAACTCACCCATCCTCCTCTCCGTCCATCCAATCCAAGCGAATGGGCTCAACTACTTAGAATTACTTGCGGTACACAAATAGCCCATGTGATCCGTTCATCAATAGCTCAACACTTTCTGTTAACGTCAAAACTTATATGTATTAATCATATGTTTATACGCTAATGTTCTTGTTGATTGCACACTAAATATACCTGTCTGAAAAGGATGGCTTATTAGCCAACCAGAAGACAAGCCAGTCTGTCAGAATCGTTCATTCAGACCTACAACGCTGTGTAGTCAAGTGTTGTGACATATGTCCCGATAGTTTTTAATCACAATAGCTTTACCGATTGTGAACAAACTCGGGTTTGTGGTACGCAATCTATTTGATTTAAAATAATGGTCCGGTAAAAGAATGAGACAAACAACCAATGAGTTCCGGTTTTCCGCTTACAATCACGTTCATCCACCAAATTACGTCAATACTTTAATCAACCCCTTTGGAAAATCGTCAACCGCACGTTAACGTAAGCATTAAATCGTAATTCTGAGTTTATGTCATTGCACTTTAAGTGGTCTGAAAGGTAAAGCATGTTCGTCAAATAAAATGGCTTTAAGAAATGCTTTGCAAACAATAGCTTTGTTTGGTAAATGTAGAGGGCATATCTCACCGGTTTCATTTGACTATGAAATAAATTCAGAGCTAGTGATCTGGTAGTGTTAACAAACTTAAATACCACCTATCCAAAAGTGACAGGTAATTTTTCGGCTATTTTGAATACAGTGTCTAATGGCTAATTTGAAAGAATGCCTCAAAACCTCAGCTTATAAAATCGGGGCGCTTTTCCAGAAATTTCAAAATCCCAGACCAAACGCATTCCTAATCGACAATCAACTGCATCACATAATTCACTGTTTGGCGTGGCAAATGTGTAATGTTATTCACTACCTGTTTGCTGATTTGTGTGCCAAACTGGAAAATGAGATATTTCGATTTGAGGACGGGAGATTAGTAACGTTACAGGAAATGCCGATTCGTCCTATCTGTCCGAGTAATGTGGTGACAGCTCTCGCGATAGTTTTGTCTGGGTAATTAACTGTACCAGTTGCCGGTTGATGTTCACTAATTTTTGGACGAGTTCAGCCTATGACTGACATGTTTCCCCATATAACGTTATTATCGTGTTACCAATTTTCAGACCGACTTTCAGATGGGTTATTAATTCTGACTGGTCTAAAGCAGACTACATACACATGATAGATAGCACGTAGAAAAAACCTGTTGTAAGTAAAACTTTATAAACAAAAAACGTTCTTCCCTCGCAGAACTGATGGAGTGAGTTTATCGAGTGAATATCGGTAAACCTTTGGGGTTGGCCTGCCTTATAAGACCATTTTCAGCTGTACTGCTTTAACTCACTCAGTATTAATTAGTCCCAGAAATACAGGCACCGCAGCTACCTCACTCACAAATAAGGTAGATGAAAATTCGACTCTGAAGGTTTGTCTAACTGATGAATGTAAGTTGTGTCGGGAGCTTGTGCAGTGATATGCCACTCAACCGACTGCTGTCTACGACCGGGGCCTCGATATAAACTCAAAATATATTTCAGTAAGCTAAAAACCTGTCGATTGTTCTTCACTCAAGTATGTGTACATACATTGTTGTGTCTCACAAAGCTTTTGTTGGTTAGCGAGCATCAACGACGTTTGTGGGAATGCGATGAGGTACACTAATAACAAATGATGTAAGTAACGTAGATGACTGAGCCATTGATAGCCATGCACTAAAAATCAGTAACTAGTTTGATCTGTACCGTGCATCTTAACACATGTGGCTCCTTTGCTGTGAGCGTGACCAGGTGTAAGATTTTTGGAATCAGGCCTCGGCTTATTTATGCTGATAGTCATGTGAATTCTTATCTGTTCACCAGTGAAGGTGATGTAGAGCTCCGTATGAGGATTTTTGTTAACGCACATATTCAAAATTATGTTTGTGCGAATCTTGTTCCGTTGGAAGTCAGGTTTTTATTAAACAGTGGAAATTCCCATAGGGATCACAGAAATAAAACTCTGGTTAACAGAACTACTTTGCCTAACTCCACATGTTGGGCCGCAAAAGCTTGTCGAATTAAGTGTAAGTAAGCAAGTTACTGGCAAAATACCGAAGGAGCAAGTTGACTAGATTGGACACGAACACGGCTTCGTTATGTTTTCGGTCAGAAACGGGATAGGTTTTCCATGTTCATAGTTAATTGGGTTACAGAGAAGAGATCATATTGTCGCTGGTTTGGCTGCATTTTTTCAGCTATGGCAGTCTCAGGGTGTGACCTATCTCTTACTGAGCATACAAATCTGGGTGGCCCAGACAGATTGTGGCTGCCTGGGTCACATACAGAATGCATCACTTGAGATTTCGCAACGCGGTGATGCGATAAGTATGATTGATTGTACCCACTGGTTGGTTGGTTACCAGCTGGGTTGTTGTATCAGTTTTGGAAAGCAACTTTATGTAAACTTCTCCTATCGGCCTCCACTAAGTTACACATTTGTCTTTGCCTCTTGTCCTTGATAATGAATCTTCTAACAATGTTTTTGAGAATATCCTCTGGAATGAGTGTCACTCGCAATTGATAACAGCTGTTGCATTCCTATAAACTGTTCAGTTAGCCACTTTTGAAAAAAAACGATATAATTTAGTTTCTCTGTTGTTAGACCTCGTCAGTAGTAGATATCCTGCCTACTTTAGAGATTAGAATACCAGCTAACATTTCACCAGGCAACCGTGTTGATCACTGTGTCACTCAATTCGCGTTAGACACAAATGAATCATCGTATACAAACGCTCAACCACATTCGCTTTTAAGTAATACTCAAGTTACTCGATCGCCTCACGAAAGAGTAGCCGGAGTTTTAGTCCCGGCCGTAGCAAGAATGTATGGGCCATGGCAAGAGTAAAAGTCGATTATAATTAAACTCCTTTTGAAAGGGGCCGACGAGAAAGTTTATGGTAATGCAACAGCTGCTCACACTTGAGAATGCTCGTCAACTTTTGTGACAAAATTACCTACTGCCCACCATAAGCACACTGCACATTGTTTAATTGTGCTTGTACTGTATATTTCTGTACAAATTCTCCTCACCATGTTAATCGGATACCCCACAAAAACATATTTTTATGTGTTTAAAGGAGTTACGGACGTGCCGGTAGTGACTACACCAGGTTTTCCTGTATGCACTTTGTTATAAGGGGTTATCTGATCTACATATTATAGCTACGTTCAAAAATGGTTTGGTCACTAGCCACTTATTTCAGGATAAAAGGTTGTTTTTATGCACCTTGATTAAAACGGTTGAAGCTCTTGTCCTCATTTTTGTCCACTACTCATAAGGCAACATTCCAGTGCTTCCTGCAAAAACCTGTTGTTTTAATAACTCATTCCAGCTTGTCACTTCTGAACGTTTTGCCGAAAGCGCCAGCCGGCATCGAGCTTAAAGGTGAGCCTATATCTGCAGTGTTAATCTGACTATAAGGTTTACGAATGAACGGAAAAATTGAATGATGTTGCTATTGACAACCCTAAAAAGAATGATAATGCTTTGCAAGATGTTAAATAAAATGTTAAGTCATTACCAATTAATCAGTTATTGTCAAGGGACTGGAGCACTGTTTACAGATCAGGTGTGTGATAACTCAAAGCTGAATTGGTTCGCTCATGCCGAAGTTAACTAACCATCGAATACATGTAGCGACACAGGGATAAAACGAAACTTTTGCCTATCGACAAACAGAAAACGGCAACAAATTGTTACGAAAACGTTAGAATGACCTAGGTCAGTTCAGCTGGGTTGTGTTACGGTACGCAACTAGTACAACGATATGAAGTTGAAAAATGTTCAACAATCACAGAGTGGATAGGAAAGAATGCGGACAGCTACCATACAAATCAGTACTTCTCAAGAAAGATCAAATTAGTTTGATGAGTAGATTGGTTTTCGATTAGGTGAATGTGCGCATCAGCAACAGTGAAGTCCTTACGTTTTCAAAAGAAGATTGATAAACACGTACATTTAAAAACATAATTCTGGGTAGCTATAGCGTCAGCGTTATGCAGCATTTATTTCCGTGCAGACTTGAGGCACATTCGGGTTGCTGAACTTTTGTCCACTGCGTGTTCGGTCTGTTGGGAACGTCTATTTGGCGCGCAGATTGCACGGTCAACCGTGAAGTTTGGCAGCCATATCGCTAAGGAATGACTGACATGTGTGCCAAGATGTGTCATAGTTCTGTTGAAGCAAATGCATCCAGAAACAATGAAATTCACGGGAAATATTCTAATCCGTTCACGTTGGCAACAAGTTCTTTCGTGATATGGTTGGAACTCACGTAGTCTCTTCCAAAAGGTGCAGCTGGGCAAAGTTGTACGTGTTACTGATTATTGCATATAAACGATGTTTGATTAAGGCATGGGTTTTCAGGTGGAATAGTCAACCGGCGTCTATTTTTGCCAATGTCCTGCCATGAATTTACCTTACATTACTTCTGCAAAGCAACTCTTTGCTGTGAAGTACTGTAGCTGAACGGTCGAAGGCTGTAGTTAGCGCAGTAATTTCTGGATCAACATTTCGTACAACATAACCAGGTCAGAATAAAAATATAAACGCAGCGGGAGATAGACAAGGTCATCTCATTTGTGCACACACAGCTGATCATTTGTCACCATCTACTGAGTGGCCGACATAAAATGTTTCTAAGCAGATAAATACTGCTTGACGTGTCTAACTACTACTAGCAAATGGCAAATTTCAGTGACCTACTCGTTCTTTCCTTGAACAAGACACTTGACACATTGGTGATATCTTACCGATTGTTGTTTCGAGTGTTTGATTAACTTTAGGTAACAGCTTTTCCGGCTTGTGACCATTTTTGTGTAACGCTTACGGTGACCACGTAAAAATCGGTGAAACTGAACTCGATACTATTTGTTCTTCTCTTCCAGTAGCATCGTTGATTGAAGTGGCTGTTGTATTGCTTGAAGCTAAGTAATATATTGGGTTCGCATAAACGTTGTGTTCAGGGTCTGCTTCAATTTTGTGACAGATATATCGTCTAGCAATGCCACGTATAGGCGAACAGTTTATCTGCGTATTTTTATCAGATAAGCATAACCCTAAGTTCGACTTTGATTTTTCTTGCACGATTATAGTAGATGGTCGCTTCCTTTGATGAAAACAAACTTTACCTCCCGAGTCGTTATATTTCTCTTGCTTTTAAATGCCGAGTGCCTTCTATTGAGCAAAACGTAGTAATTACTAGCTTCCCGTAGACTAAAGGTGCAACTGAGCTGTCATTTGCTTAATTCAACAGAATAGTTAAAAATAATTCTTGGTTCGTGTAGTCATGCGACACAGTTATCTGGGCAGTGACTCCCTCGTTTAGTCAGCGTGATACCAAGACAGATGAGGTTCTCATACTGTTGGTGACCCCATGTAAACGTCTTGTTAAAGTGAGCTATAACCGTCTAAAACCCTCGATAGGCGGAGGAACTCATTGACAGAAATAAATGTCAACAGCTTTGATATATTGTTTCATGTAATAAAGTACGTAATCGATAAACTCGTGGAAGCTACTGAAGAAGGAAGCACGTATTGTCATCGAGCACAGCGTCTGACATGCTGCTATTAGCCTTTCATCAATCTCTAGGTATGTGTTTCCTTTTGACTATATCAGATTGACTTGGTGACCTTTGGAAATACGCCTGTTGTATCTTTAGTGTTGCTTTAAATGCTTAACATTCACTACTGTCTTGTTTGATAACGGTTAACCCACAAAGCTCGTTTCACAAGCAACTTAAAATCAATCACTGTATAGAAATTCCAAAGATTTAAGGCAATTATGATTTTTTCCAATTTCATTGCTCATAATGCCATGTGCTTAATAGCTGTCTTTGTTAACTTGATCGTGATCTCACTGGCGTATTCACATTCCAGTACGTACGAATTATGTCGCATTATTGCGAACTTCACAATGTTTAGATTATTTTAACTAATCTGTTGGTTTAGGAGGTGCATGAATCATACTGATAATACTACCGGTTAGTTAGTTTGTACAATTTTCTTACTGATTACGCACAAGACTCTTAAAACATATTTCCACTTGGATCATTACAAATGGTCAAGTTTCGTGACTAGTAAGCTCCGTTCATTCTTTCGAAAACAACAAATGAGTATATAGAAGCAAGTTTGTGAGCAAAACGCTTGAGTTGAAGAACTGGTTACTATTCAGACCGTTACATCTGAAACCGATTGGTCTGGTTTTGATTATTTAACGTTTTTATAAATTCGTGGAGATGACTCACGTACTGTCGTAAGAACTTGGAAACTCAGCTGTTTTTGTATGAGTCTTCTTTTCTACATTAAATAAATCGTCACGACAAATAGGAAACAAACTTTATGAAAACAAAAGTAAGCGTTGGTTGTGTGTATCCTGTCAACTCGTGCATATATCACGACCAGCTGATCGAATGCGCAAAAAGCAGAGTTCGCATTTCACTCAAACAAAAATTATGGCATAAGATAACGGGTGAAAACAAGCGACACGGGCCGGGATTATCTGATATTGAACGTGATGAATTGATTGCTCAGACTTTACACACAATAGCCTAAGCAGTTTTATTGCTAACTTTTGTCAGCGGTTCATTTTGCTTTTTACAACTCTAGAAGAGTGGTCTAGGATATCAGATAGTAAATTGCGTCAGTGAAAAAACACCCTACTAATAGATTGACAGTCATTATTTTTGTTAAGATGCGTTTGTATCGCTTACAATCTGGTGGAAAGTGTTGGCATTTTATGTTCTACATGTAGCATTTCATTTACGACTTGATGATTACAAACGATGTGAATTTGCGACCGCACATAGAATCGACGTATACAATTTGAACTCAAAATAACTGATTGCAGTTCATATATTCAGCTAGGCTCTCAGCGAGTCCCGTTGGTAAAATACATTGGCCTTCGACTCCTTAGTGTTCTCAGGCAGAGCAAATCACCGGCGTAACTGAAAGTTGAGATCCGTGATACAGAGATCAACACGGTTACTAGATTACACCTTTGACCTACGTTAATGTCTTAGTGGTGGCAAAGAATAGAAGTCACTTATTAATGTCTTCCGTGATCAACATCGCGAAAAATTTGGGTTTTTTCCCTACAGCTGCTTATATTATTCTCATGGTGTTAACTCGCGAAGACTGAAGTTAAAATCTCGAAATGTAAGAACTATGTTGGGTAGTCACTGAAGACAGTTTAACGAACAAGCCCGTTCTTAATTATTCATTATCGCACTAGCAAACACCGTTCTTACGAAGCAGTGTATCCTGGACGAATCGGAACAAGAACAAACAACACTTTCAGATAAGACCGAGTCAGATTTAGCTACAAGTAGAAACAGGTTGTGGAACACGCATCAATATTAGTATGCCATTCATGCCGTTAAATTTTTTTTGGCAGTGTAATGGGTAGTAGGCCGTAGTGATTGCAAAACCTGGATTAAATTTTCTTGGGCACAGAAAAATGACATATGCAATTGGATCCCGATTGCCTCGTTTGTGATCAGCACTGGACGCCTAATGACATGACATCCGATGTACCGCTGATCCGGACTGAAAAATGCCCAAGGTAAGGTTTAGCTAACCGTTTGTGCAATTCATTTACTTGCTTCCATAGGGACGATAGATGAGTGCATTGGGAACAAACGTCAGAAACCAGCAGCAAACGTTTCAGTCGGTAATAATGATGGGGAAGACTTAAAACGTAAGTAGATTTGCGAAATCGGAAGACTTGACTAGTAAAACCACTGAAATTTCCGGAGATTGTCAGAAATTTCCTATAAAACTGGAAGTAACGACGTGAGGAACAACTGTTTTGGATCCTATTCTCTGAAGCCAATACAAGTGCAGAGGTTTCGCCGAGACGTGTCTTGAGAAAAACCGCAAAATTCAAGTTGTCGTTAACGCGTGTACAACTTCCTACCTTCTGATGTATTTCCGTAGCCCAGTTGATAGAGCGCTTGCCGCGTTTGAGCATACTGTTTCTATCGCCGATTTTCATCCAGCCAAAGCCCTAATTTTTCTCGCAGCTGGATCTCTTCCAACTTAAGTAATCTGCCAAAGAACCTGTTAGTAAAAGGTTTTTCAGATTATCACCTTCCTGACTTTTCTTCTCTAACCATTTTTGTAAACAGACCACTGCGGATTATTCAACAAAATTTCGGCTACGTTTCTGGAAAGACACGGACTAACAAATTTCTGACCTAAGCGACCACTGTTGTTGGTTAACAGTGCACAAGTAAAATGCAAAAAACATGGAACAAAATTGACTGTCTTATGTAGGGTCTCCTATAAAGCGACTAACAGTGTGATCTCCATGAGAATGTGAAATGTTTCAAAATGACTTTTTTGCCAGTAACCGCATGGTGCAATGAAGCGACTTACTGTCCTTTACGAATCCTATACGACGGATTGGCTAACGAATTTTAGCAACACTTCTGATCAGTCAGCTGTACACTTCACTTACAAGTTATCTGCTCAAAACCCATCAGGTGATTCCCACAGACCTGTGCACTTTCTGGGTACCCACCACTGCGTGTTAACGCATACCTGTACGCAAGCATACGAACACACAAACCCATTTTGCACACGCGCTGATATGGAATTAACAAACTAGACTTGGGCTATGTGACTACTCCCAATGAACTTGTTTCTGAAAGACAGATGTGATATACTCGGATGATTTAATAATAATAATGCACATTTCAGTTAATATTTTAAATATTTCCATTGTCTTATTCAGTAAATGGAAACACCAGGCTGGACATTAAGGTTATCATACGAAAAAATTAAAACAGCGAACGCTGCACGAAAAATTTAATTCAGTCCGAACTAGACACTGACAATTTCAGGTTAATAGCTTCAGTATGGATACCGCTTACAGGAAATTGTCGATTTCATCTACTTCAAGCACTACGCAATAGCAAACTCCCGTCCATCTTCATAGTATATCTTCCTCATCTCCCCACACTGTCTCTCTGAAGGAAGATGTCTTACAATTTGGAAAGTGTCAATCTAGAAGTTTCATTGAGAAGAAAACAATCCGATTAGTTGCTGAAGAACAATTTATAGCAATACAACGTTTGCATAGATTCGATTGAATGATAGGCACTGTTAGTCTCTAACATGTTTATTGTATTTTGCACTATGCAGCCGGAAGTTTGTCTACATAATCCTTACTTTTGTCCGGTGAACAAGCAGGTCGACTGACAGATTGCCAACGTAACTATCAAGCACACGCACATGTACACGATAATTATCAACTCTGCTCTAGATAATGTTAAATTTCCAAACGATGTGCAGTGGGCTGTAAGTGCAAACATTGCTTCTGTCAATCAGAACTTTAAGTATCGCTGTGATATGACTTTTGTACTCAATATTTATAACCTGAACGGTCTGAATAGAGGACAGTTAACGTTTGACCATTGAGTTAACACTTGAGTTAACACTGAGTTAACACTTGCAGGGGACTGTACAACTGATCGTTTTTTGTGATTAACATAATAGGGCAGCATTGTGTTCCAAGAATGCGTCATATCTGAACATCGTACATATTATACAAAAGAGGACCAGTTTTAGACCATGGATGAGTGTCAATAGTGTTTGCAAACCAGTCTACTCACTGGCCAGTTGATTATGGTTTAGGATCTACGTCTATTTATGTTATCCTCTGACCCCTCAAGCCGTCGTATGACCGTGGTAAGTTCCAACATTAAGCTGGAATGCTAACCTGAAAAAAATGATACGAAATAGACTATAAGACTGAACATGACCACGAGAAAAGCATTAACAGACCTACAGTTTTAAGACTGATACTAGCAAGGAATAAGCAAACAAAACATAACTTTAGACATCCCAATTTTAACTGCTTTGTCTCATGATTTATTGTTGTATGTCAAACGTTTCATAAGTTTTTTTTTCAATTTGGTAATACCATTCAATTGTTTTTAATGTTCGGTACAACACCACGCAAGTAGGCAGTCCGTACTTTGCGGGGACAATATAGAGTTTATCCTACGTTATGCATGAATAACGTTTAACCAATATATTCAGTTGAATGTTGCAAACAATCCAGTTGTTCTGTTCACATTTCAAAATTTAATACAGTCTCAGTGATGCCCGTTTATTTTTAGTTATTGAGCCGTAACATGGCACAAACGGATGTGTGAAAAAAATGCTCAATTCGTTTTCTACGTACGGCTAACCTCAATGCGGTATAATGTGAGTTCGTTTCAAACGTAGATAAACTGTGACCTCAATCTAACACCACTCTGACGTATAATTTGATGCTTTTTTCCGTCAAACTTTCGTATAATAAACATATAAGTTTTATACGCACTCTACTTATCACAGCTAAGTAATTAGTTGAAGTCTTGTGGTTGACAGCGTTTCCCAGCATAACTACTTTGGTAGACTCTGTATCCTAATCACTGTTAATCGTGTGCAGTTCAAACAATTCCCAGTAGAAGCGACTCTACAATAATGGATACTTCTTGTGATATCCGTTGGTAATTTGCTTCCAAGAACTTTCGTGATAGTATCTTATAGAGTTTCAAGACTCTACCATATGGGTCACTGATTATGGCTGTCAGATTGCTTCGCGGTATATTCGCACCAACGTTTTCTTCACATTTCTGTAAGCTGCTAACGCATACTAATTTTTCGGTGCGTTTCGATAACAAGCAGTGAACACAGGTTGTGTCTTCGTCAAATCTCGTCAGCAGTGAGCGACCTCTCCACAAAAGTGGCCAGCGTTTCGCTCCGAAAGTGCCTAAATGATAAAGCTGTTGTCAGAGGTAGAAAGTCTTTACTTTATTTCAAGATTATTAGTCCGGTTATAATGTTCAACGACATAATAGCTTCCCAAAATTTGCATTTCACGAGCTTCGGAATGAAGTTTGCTTTCAGTTAATAGAAAGTTTTTATGCTTGATTGAATCAGATACATAAGAAACTCATAGACAACCATCAGCTGAAACTTCGGTGTGCAGTTTACTTCAAAAATTATAGACTTTTTGAGTAGTTTCGTTTATCCTTGTCATGCTTATTGCCCTTCTCAGGTTTCTTCGTTTTACTTCACGGGCATACTTTCATAAAGTATCAACACCAAACACTTTAGCCACTTCCACTTAACACAACTGTTTAACTTCAACATGTTTTTGCTTTCTGTCTGATTCCGTGTTTGACTTTCGTTTGAAATTATTAGAGATTCTTCACTAACTTTTATACTTTGTTATGAAACCCTAGTAAAAATGAGTTCTCATATTACTGTTGACTTTGCACGGCCACTGTCATAGTAAATAGTTTCGTACTCAACTCTGATGTTGGTTCGGGTGAAGTGGCCTACCCAGCCCGCAAAATTAGACAGTCTGAGGTGGCTTAGTAACCGAAAACACGATAATGAGGCATGGTAAACTGTCACGACTGTTTGTGTATCCAAGACGTTTTAGTAATCTCATCTATCTGGTTGCTGGTGTAAACAGGCCAAACTTTGTGAATGTTCATCTCGTTTTGAACAAATAAACATTTAACTACTGCCCGGTTTATTTGTGGGAGCAAACTCGTGGCAAACAAGCTTGTTTTTGGCGCTTCGTCGACAGGTTAAATACAACACATTTTCAGGGGTTCGCAGGGGTAACACATCAGTAGGGTGAGGGATGCTAATCAATAGTCATGTTAGTCCAACTCGTGAAGTCTTATTATGTAACGCCAGTAAATCGGGTTGAAAACGTCTTTGGAAAATGGGTACTCCTACGCAACAGATCGATCAGGGCAACTGATACATTGCCACGGGAGGTTCAATGTTTTGACGGACATTTTTTATGAGCATAGTGGGAGTGAGTGTATGCGAACTGCAATGGCTAGTAAATAACCTTTGACCTTGTTCGATTGCGCTCCACAGAGTCGACAGCTCAGCTTTAACAAATCGGTTAGGTTGATCAGCTGGTTCAATTCGGACAAGTGCGCAGCGACCACCGATAAACACGCTGTTGGTCTCAATATGGGGATAGCAATAATCTCTTTCGCAAATCCATGGAAGAGCTGATTGAATTCCAACCCGTGTATCGTGAGATTTCTAGTTTGTGATGGGTGTGTGCCAATTATTTCTCCAAGTACTGTGAATGTGCCAGGTTTAGTCAAGAGAAGAAATGCGTAACAAACAAGTTTGTTTTCAGTGTTTTATCATCAGGCTAATTACAACACATTTATGCGAGTTCGCCGAGGGTAGCACATCAGTAGGATAAGCGATGGTACTCGTCATTGTTAAGTTAGTCAGACTCCTGTGGTTTGATTATTTGATACCAGTTACGTGGGACGTAAAAATTTGTGAAAACATCGGTGCATCTGCGTAACAGATCCGTTCGGCGGTCTAGATGCACGGTCACAGGAAGCTTAGTGATCTGACCAGACGTTTCTGTGTCAGTAACCGGAGTGAATTTAGTCGGATTCCAATAGACCCTGCGATGGCTGGTAAACGACCTTTTACCCGCTCCGCAGACTCGCTACGATCGGCCGACTGGACCAAATGGTGTATTTCGACCAAGGGCGCAGCCACCTTATATAAGCGAGTCCTCGGAGATTTTTGAGCTAGCTACACCGGATGATGCTCCCGGACGCATTCAGATAATCGCCGCATTGTATGATCTATGTAGCTTGTCCAACAGGAACAAACAAAACGGTAAACACAAAAAGAGCAGGATGTACAGGTAATATATCTTTAAGATTGGGATGAAAAATTTGTATGGAACTAAATCAAAAATGTGGGTGGGCCGTGAAGGAGATATTGTTGACTGTTAAATTAAAATCTCCTGGTTATGTTTTCAGCGGAGCTATCGCTTTTGCCATTAACGATTACTATCCTTTACCCCACGGATGCACTACCCTGGCATACTCGCATAGATAAGCCTATGCTCAGTTTTGTTCTGTTTCATAGTCACAAGTATTGATTTGAATTAATGTCTAAGTTCTCCTCATTTTTCTCGCTGTTCATGGTTTATTCTTTCCGTCACGGTTTTATGACAAATAAGTAAGATGTGACCCATTGAGGTTTTGCTATTAGTGAGGATAACAGTAACTAATTATCCTTTGAGTGATATACTGTGCCGACGTCTTAGGTCCCAATTAAGATGCGAATGTTGCAAAATCTGTCATCTTAATTCGAAACATTATGGCATGCCTTTCCGTGTGAATGTTTAAACAGTGATGCGCGGTTCACAATTGTCTGTTTTTAAATTTTCCATCAGTACAAAACTTTCGCCATTGTCGTTATTTAGTGTGCGTTATATGTATCATTAATGCTACCGAGAATGAACGTGGGCTATTTTAAAAGAGTTTGTTTTGAGACGTAAATTTAATGCTTCGGACGTGAGTCACGAATTTGTAATCCCGATTTCTACATCTCACTTGCTTCCGGATCAAGGCTGCCAATGTAACTCTGTTCCATTGTGAGTAATCTTCTTATCCAAATCATTCACGTAACCTTACCAATGACTGAGTACTTGGGTAAGCATATGTCTTGTAGTGTGCTCGGCTAACTGACAATTACACGGTGTATGAAATCTTCGGTTTAGTTGTCTGAAGAAACGATTTGTCGGGTTCACTTTTAACTGGCTGATCTAGCTGCACTACAACTAAACTCAAACTAAGAAAAAACTGGGACTGCTAACAAGCTGCTTTCTGGCTGTTGGTTGCTCACGTTTTCACAACGATCTATGAGTTACCGTATGTGTGGCCGGGCTTGGTATCATTCAAATGATAATTGTACCACAAAAGTTAGTCCTTTTATCAAAAGCATTATAATCCGATGCTTTCATCTCATGTATTTATTTCTCTGTACAATGGAATTACGGAAACGTTACTTAACGGAATAACGAAAGTGCGTTATATAATGAGTTTGGACTGAAGCGTTTTAATGATTGGAGAAGGTTCGGCCAGTCACTGTTCGCGCACAAGCTGCTACAGTCGGAATTATGGCCAAACTGGCAATAACCAAACATAGACGGCGATAAGCTGCTGTTGAATGCGTATCTGTCTCAAACAACTGTGTTGCTAGATGCAAGGTTGTGGAGCAACGCAGCAACAAACTGGCCAATCAGAACGCAAGGACGCCTGTTGCTTAATGGCTGTCGTAAATACTCTTGTTCCTCTATCAAATGGTGCGGTTTTCTTTCAATAACTTGAGATTACTTAGTGCTGCTCAGATTCCTGTTCTAATTTTTCTCGAATGGGTTAGTCACTGTGCGACACTTCAAAATGGAGCTTTATAATCATTGGTAGTCAGTCTCTTGAGAGAAGTCAGCTGAAGTACGTATTCACTTATAAGCATGGAAACTCTTACTGCTACATGTTCTCACATTTTTAAAACGTTCATGCAATTGTGGTAAGTTAGCCTCTGTTCGCACAGTAGATTCACATGTTCCGTGAAAGCCAGAGTAGTGAGCAGAGGTGTTTTTTTGTGTTCACTAATTTGGTAACTTATGCTACAATACATATAAAATATCTAGTCGAAGTAGGACAACGTGGCATCAGAAACAGCTGACTGCTTGTTAGGCAGCAGTTACGTAATCCTTGTTCAAAACTCTGGCTGCTTGCAGGCTGCTAGAATTTGTTCTCGCACGAAATTCGTTTGACAGCAGACGCCAGGCTTGAAAAATCGCCACTAATGGTAAGGACCAGCTACCAAGACCCTACTGTTTTGTTGGATTTGTAGGCATAGAGCAGATGTTTGAAACAACTACTTCTCGTTAAGGTGTTTGAGTATGATAGATAAAGGATTCACTTCAAATGATTTGTGCTCGAACGGATTTTGCCGCATGTCTATTGATGCTTTCTGCTGACAAGTTGAATGTACAAAAGATTCCAAATAAAAGAACAGCTACAAAATAGCCAAAGTTGGAAACTGGTTCGGTCTCCATCACGGCAGCAACACCGACATAGACAGCTCTTTTTGTGTTCGCAAAATGGGATGGCGGTATCCGATTGAAATAGTCTCCGACATACCGTTGTAAACGTTTGTTTTGAATCGAGAACACAACACAGTGATTCTGATGAGTCAGGTACATGTGATGGCATCAGGTGGGCTTGACGACCGATGATGCTGGTTGCTTCTGAGCGTTTGTTGCCAAGTTATCTGACTGCTTGTCGGTTTGTTAATCTTTTGTTGGTAAGTGTTCGGCAATCCTGACCTCAAACTTTCTATCTTATCCGGACAACATACGACCTAGTGAGTCTTCATTTGTATTTACAAACTATGTGTAGTTTGGTGAACTGTGACGTGAGTTACATATCTGGGGGTGTGAGAATCTTGAACATTCGGTATAATACTGGTTTTGCAGTAATGAACGTGCAGAAAACAGCTGATTTGAAGCGTTGTTAATCTGAACGGCACGGGCTGTATGTTTTGGATGACAATGGTAAACCTATTGTGTACTTTGGGACCGTGGAATTACTGTGTACCTTGCTACTGTTGATTTTTTCAATTCTTTAAGATAACCGCCGTCTAATTAATTCAGTTCTGGTTGACGTTGTTTGCAACCTAAGTTGTCACGAATACAAAAATTTTTCCTTGTTTGCCTCTATCCCCTATTACCTGCTGTCGGAACACATGTGTCAACGTGACCAGTTCACGTATTCTTCCCGTAAATGACAAGCTGAGTTGATCTATTCATTCTGTTGATATCGGCGAAGACCTGGTCAAGTGGACTGCTCATGAGGATACCATCAATTCGACGATAACCCTTGCTTCAAAAGCTAAACACTACTTTAGATACACACAATAAAATGAGATTTTTTAATTCACTTCCTCACACTGTAATCTTTGCTTGACTTGACTTTATATAGATAAGCGAGAACTGACGGTTTCTTCTAACGACACACGTGGGAGCAACGACCCCATGTCCAGGAAAGCCACACGTTTAATTGACATGTCACCTTTTTTCAAACACTGCAGTTAACCACAACTTATCCTCCGGATAATGTGTTGTCATAGGGTCTCCTGCCAATTCTGGTTATACATGGCCAATTTGGTATCGATAGATGTCCGGATTTTTTCAATTTGGGAAGCCCGCATATCTGGGGAATTTGACTTCAACATGTTTTGATATCTTATAACGTGGTAGTGTCTATAAGCTTATTACCATATACCAACTTTAATTCTGTGCCATCCCATCCTTCTAGGTTCAGTGAACTGTCGGTTTCTGTCTGGAACGGCTCGATACAAAATGATCTCAGTTGTGACGCGCAACGCGGCGCTCACCGAACGGTTAAACAAGTGCATCGACCGGACATAAGCATGAGCCGACTGTGACAAAAACAACCGTGGAACTTGTCATGGGGTGTTCAATAAAACCGTCGGTTAAGGTCAAAACCAAGCTACTGATGCCAGTTGCAGTGTACATTCAATAGATAATGCCTCTTTTGACAACGTACAATGCACTTTTGTCGTGCCGCGTTGCTGAGTCTTTTGCAATTAGTCGAGATAGCTTGACGTCGTATTCACTAAAGATACGACAGTTTTTTCGTCCATCACAAAACGTAAGTAATCACCGAGAACCAAGTTCATTCAGCCAGTATAGTCTGCACCAAATCCCTTGTCAGGGTGAAAGATTATTAGTCTTTATGCCACTTAAGCTTTTAAAGGGAACAATATTCTCCTTAGTTAGGGAACATCTCTGACGACTTGATGTGATGCTAAACTGTTGATCAGAGTCGACAATGTTTGTTATATCTCAAGTCATGTTGTGATTTGAGCTAACCGTAGCTCAGAGAGTTGCTCACAAAAGTTTCCAAACTACGTCTTTGTCTTTTAAGGATTTTTTTAGTTGGAGAAATGTGAAATGTCAGGCAAACTGATATTGTCTAACTCTGCTGACGTTTAATTGAGGACGCATTTGATCGGGTATTCCAGAAAGTGTTCTTTTTGGCGATGATTTGAAGAATTATAGGACTCATTTGAAAGAGACAGCTTTGTTCTTCTTGAAACATTGCAAAGAACAATTTCAAACTTTAACCGACACAACAAGCGTAATCCTTTCAGTGAGGATCGTTGGTTTAATTACGTTGTGCGGTGTTCGGCAAAATCATGTGTTGCTTTCGTAAATTTAATTTTTGTCGGGGCTTAAATCATCCTATCCACTGACAGTTTATTTTAATTTGATCAAATGAACAGCACGCGCTCAAAGCTGTTTCCCTTTTACCACTGTATATACAAGTCCGTTAATGCTTACTTGTTCGCCCAGACAATCTTCTTGCGATAAAATCAATAAATGATAACCACATTAGCTGATAAATACGCATACAGAAAACCTGGTTGGAGCACATGAATTTCTCTTCCAGTTATGAGAAGCTATTGAGTGTGAACGGTTGCTCATGCTCTAGTGGACCGCGAGACGGAATAATCTGATTAATATGTCGAGAATTTTTGTGACAGATATAGCGTATGCTTCTTAGTTTTTTTGGTTAATATCACTTTTTTATTGGCCAGCTCACTGGCAGAAAACGAGCAAACGTAAATACCAGCTGAGAACATACTGATCATCGGTGTCTATGCACGGAGTTTGTGCAACTGGTCTTAACTGACTAGTAACATCAATTATCCTCATAAACTAACATGTTTATTTTCTTTTGCATAATGCACTTGAGTACTCTGTCCAGTCATTTTCATACCGTGGCGTTTTTGATCCTATTTTTTGAATCTCAGAACGGACGTTGTGTGGAAATATCCTTACAAATGTCTAGGTTCGTACTCAGGTAGACAGACTGCAAACACAGTCTGTCCGAGATAAAAATCATATTGACTGTTCAACTTTAAGTAATATTCAGGCGTTGTATTTGTATATACGATAATATTAACTTGTGTAGCATGCACAAAACGAAGCATCTTTTACTGCTTGTATTTTTAGACGGCAAAAGTCAACACCAGGTTAGCAGGAAGCTGTCCAGTCTACCAGATGTTTATTTTAAAAAAAAGTGCTCTGTATGTCTGACCCTCCTTAGAAGTGTTTTTACTCCTCGATAGTAATTGGCTAACTTTGTTTTGCAAAACTGGTATTGTTACTTTGTGTTTTGACAACAGTAGACCAAAATCTGTAACATTTGCATTTTCCCCGCTGTTAACAGCGATTGCTAAACAATGCTTCAATGTGGGTCAGCATTACTTTAAGTCTGTTGCTGTAAAAGACAATTTAAACCATCACCTGGCATGTACTGCAGTGTACTGAGATGTGATGTGAAACTTCTACTCGTCATCTACGCCTTACACTGGTAAAGACTGTAATGTCTGCTGAACCGGTGAAAATACTGAATAAGACAATGGACTCGACTGTAAAGACTAAAAGCCTATTTAGAATTAAACCCGTATTTTTTAGCAAAACTACTTCACCGTTGATGAGCGACCATTACGTTCACGCCTCACGACTCGTGATAAGGATAATCTTTCCTGTGGTTTGAGTCGTTCAGAAGCGGTGCTAATCCGAATTTATCTCACAGCTGCAAATCCAACCGTTTTGATGAGATCGATTAGGTTTTTTTCCCTAGATAGTAACTGTGGAAACTAAATACGGACAGCTTCTCATCTGAATATACGTATTGTATATATTTTGTACATTATAACTAAACAATGCAACATTTTGAACATCATAACTGTTGAGTTGTCGCTTGTAGCCATTCTGATCAGTTGGCTTTATATTAAAACGCTTTTCTGTCGAGATTCTGTTTACTCTAGTAATTTTAACCGCTCACGCACTCGTGGAGAAAGAAGGAAAGAATTAGCAAAATTGTTGAAATGATGGTCAAGGGACAAGTGGCCTTAGATTAAGACAGTTTTTTCTGTCACCACTTAATGTACCAGTTAATAGTCCCTGCAAATGAGAAGTTTTTGTTCAGCTGTTTATTCTCAATTTCCTGTAGAAACGTGATACAGGACATTTTGTCAGATATTCTCTAGGTCTTTGTCAATGAAACGACAACAGTGTTTGAGTCAATATACATTTTGCACAGTCATTTAGCTGCTAATTTTTTCACTGAATTTCAGCCACGTAGCTCCCTTATACAATTTGAAAATTTGAAATGCCCGGGATAATTGTAGAATACTTGAGCAAATGTATCGCCTGAACTGTTTTTCCATAATAGTTTGTGTAAGTCTGTTTTATTTCAAAGTTTTTTTTAAAGTCCCGTCAGTGAAGCTATCTGTTCAAAGAATCCTTCCCGTGAATAGCTTATTGAGCACATCCTGTGTTATTTGCGCAAAATAAATAATTTAACGTAAGAATTTCAAACATTACGTGGATTATTTGAACGTTAATTATTTTTCGGGCATCTGGGGTACATTTATTCGGATTAGTTTAATAACGTGTTGCAAAGAATGGTACAAGAAGTAAAGCCGTATTATTTTAAGTTAAGCTAACTTGCACACAGCGGTGATAACGGTTACCTAGACTGCTGACTGCGGAGAGTCAAGGTTTGATCATATCGGGTGCATTCATTTAGTAAATTCAATTATCAGTTCAAACCTTTTGTTTGAATTTTACGAAATGGTTACGTTGATTTCAAGCTCTCCATTATACGAAAGTCCATAACAATTATTTTGGTCTCAGTGCGCTCCGTACTACTGAAATTTTCCGGTAAAAAAGCCAGTAACCTACTGAATAAGTAAACAAAGCGAAACCCACATGGAACATTCACAATGGAAGCGATTCATTACATTTAGTGATAGTGTCGAAATGACAGAACTTCTCATAGTCTAATAGCCTTAAATAAGTCACAGGGTTTACGTGAAACGTGATTTCGTTTTGTTTAAAGCAAACGCTTGAGTTTGACTAATTGGTTAGGCTATTGTGGCCTTAGTTAACGGGTGGTTTCAGGCCCAACAGGCAGTAATTTGTGGAGTTTCCGGTAAACATCTGGGGTACGCAATATGTAGTTGTAGAGACACATCAATGTCAATTACCAAAACTAGTTCAAAATTCAGATGTCTCTCTGACAGTCTGATGAAATTAATTTACTGCATCAGGTCACTGTTTTTCCTGTTTTAAACCAATTTCAGTTTCATTTGAAGAGATTTTTCAAGCTGTGTTTCAGGAGGGATATACCAAGCAGCCATCTTGTGTATTTCCAAAATTAGATTAAACCGTGGAGAAAAGAACAAACAAAGAATTGATTTTCTAACGATTTTTGTGGGAACGTAGTAGCACGTTTGGTAAGGCATAAAAGGTTTACAACATATCTCAAGATAGAAATGAGTTGTTTACCTGTATCATTTTATCTGCAGCTGATAAAGTCCGATTGTATAACTTTACGCAGATTACATCAATAATCACTAACTAAACTTAATTTAACGTGATGAACATAATGATCTTTAAAGTGACGTTCGTTATTTAACATGGAGCAAGAAGCAGTCATTAGAGGACTTCATATAAGAATCAGTTAGAGCAAACAAACACAACAAATTCAGACAGGTAGAATTGTTAAGGGACAGACTGTGTGACCCTGAGAAACTCGACAATTTGGTCAGATCGTTCAGGAAGGCCGACAAAGTAACACTGAATGGCGTCTTACGTCAAACTCCAAACAATTCACACATTAGACCAACGCGTACGATAATGCACTTGGAAGACTGATATAGAAACTGGGGCTAGAATCGGTGAAGGGAGGACTGTGCCGCAGAGAAAAAACACAAGTATCACAGGGTAGAAGAAATATTTGAGCAAGTATTTATGAGTTGAATAGCATTAATAAACTGATCTTTTAAAATAGAAGATTAGCAATTAAAGAATAATCTGTCTGTTCTATTACATACGTGAAGCGACGTACGTCTGTTAATGCTCCCAAATGGACTGTTATGCGAACAGCGCTGTTCTTCAGTCGCCCAGTGGTAGAATGGAAAGTACTAGACAACCAAAACCAGCGAAGGTTCAACGTGATGAACAGTAAGAGAATTGAATAGGGTCCATCATTTTTGTTCAAAACCTTTGTTACAGCATGAATTAGGTTTTTAAAGCTGTTGATGTAATGAACGTGCAAGAAGGCTTCCCATTTGTGAGGACTGAAATGATACATGCAGTTTTCTAGCCAAGGGAATTTTTATACTCTGTAAAACACTGGATTCATAACTCAGCCATAAGGTCACATACAAAATGCACACGTTCTTTAAGAAAAAAATGTTGATATATCTATAACCGGGCTTTCAGTGTGAGAAAGGGCATAAACCAAAGGTGGAAATTTACGGTAACTCTGAAGGAGTTTTTTCTATCACGGTGGAAATGCAATTAAAATCATGAGCTTAAACTGCGTGCTTCTTGGCAAGGAAGTTCAATCAACTCAGTCATTTTACCATTTGCCTGATTTCACGGTAACTTTTGTAATTCAAGTAATATTAAGATATGCATCTGATTTATAAGATCTGTTGACAACTTTTATCAATCTTTCGTTTTGTAATTTTTATTCCCTTCAGACAATATTCATTATAGCACGCGGACAAGAAACTTTCGGCATAAATTCGACCAATCTGTCAGTGGTGACAAATGTTGCAGCAGTAAGTGAGGTACTTGATCACATGGTCACAATAAAAGAAAAATTGCTCCTAACGATTAAACTCAAATATAATACGTTAGAGATAATACTGATATCAAAATTGGCATTCACCACAGTGAAAGTAGGTTTCTGCACTATATTACCACAGAATGCGGGTAACCGAAGTTACCGGATGTCGATGTACAACGATTAGCAAGATATTTCTCGAACTCTTTCATTAGAAGGTAGTACGGTCAGCTAAGTTGCATGGTGGACAAGAATGTAGGCTATTCAATAAATATGTTTGTTAGCCCCTTCCATATTTTGGATTTCCCAGAACCATCCATTACGGTTGAGATCACCAGCTTACCTGAACTTACAACAAAGCGGAAAATAGATGAGACCCAACTGTGAAAAGTCAGGGCTTCCGTTGGATTCGAACCGGCGACAGAAACAGTATGCCTCTACGCGGCAGGCGCTCTACCAGCTGAGGTACGAAGCCACGCCAGGAGCTCGGAAATTTCAAATTTGGAGGTGTTTCTGTCGCTGGTTCGAATCCAGCCAAACCCCTGACTTTTCACAATTGGGTCTCATCTAAATTCATAAATGTGCCAAACTACTTATAAGTAACACAAATTCTATGCTCAATAGTGGTGTTGGTGGATTCCAGCCTGAACTGTTTGAGAAATCTTGCCGAGGCAGTCGATCCCCTGGATCATTTGTGGATTCCATATGAGACAGTGGGACGGGTGGGTAACCGAGTGCAAACGTGAAACTTCCAAGCTCCTGGCGTGGCGTCGTAGCTCAGATGGTAGAGCGCCTGCCGCGTAGAGGTATGGTGTTTCTGTCGCTGGTTCGAATCCAACCGAAGCCCTGACTTTTCACATTTGGGTCTCATCTAAATTCATATATCTACGAAACTACTTATAAGTAAAGCGGAAAGTGTTATACTGTCAAAAATCACCAAATTACATAAATCGTTTATCATCAGCGATATCTTGTTTTTATAATCTTAGCACATTTATCGGATTTCTTGTGGCTGTCGAGAAGTTTACATTCTTAAGACATAAGGTGTGCTTGAAACCAGGACCTACGACTATGCGCTGAATTGTCTCGCAAACGATTCGGTACATCTGACTGCGGGAAAACCTCATCAAAAACAGAATGTAAAGTCATCCAAAGTAAGGCGACAACCACTCTTAGGACAAAATTTTACTACCACTTCATTGTGTGTAACAGAAAAATTGTTCACAACCCACGGTTTTGACTAAACTTATATGAAGAAATCCCCAGATATTGTAGTCTGAAACCAAGTGTTACGAACTGTAACGAAATCGCTCATTCCGTCACTAGTTTTGATGTGGGGTTAAAAGCATAACGGTAGTCAACAGAATTATATTTCTACGGAATCGCAGCCAAAAAATGGCAAGGATACAGTTGAGTCTATGCTAATTTTGAGGTAATTGGCGTCTTGTCCTGGTTTGACTACATTTCAACTTTTCAAATCCACCATTTCTGACGTCTTTGACTGAAAAATTAGTCTGCTCAGATGGCAGTTCAGGAGTGTTAACCGACTCAATACAAGGATTCAAGAAGAGCGTTGAGGTTACAGAGCATCCCGTTGAGACTGAAGGAAGTGTATATAAGATGGTCAGTTTGACTGTGATGCGCTGAACCATCTGACAAGTCTAACTTGTGAAACACAAACTTACCAATACCACTCAACACAGTTCTTTTCGATGGTCACATTTTGTCACTGTGATAAAAGATTACCTAAACTGAGCCTACCAAGCATACATTAGTTCTCAGTAAACACCTCTTAAAAGATTTTTTTGAGCCTTCTCTAAGTATGCCGTGTAAGGAGATATTTTAAACATAGGTAACTGTATTCTCAAGTGTAGAAAGAGTTATGAATTTGATCATGAATTTTGGAATTCTTACAAAGTTTTCAACAGTTCACTACTCTTACGGTTGACCTGACAAAACTGGTAAGCAGCGACAGTCCATTCTGTCACTCACACTATCTACCTGGAAATGGCTATCACTAATGGTAACTAGAACACCATGGGCAACTTTGCAACCAGAGCACAGAGCAGTAGCACTGAAATGTGTATTTGGTTAGATAGTGAGATACGCTAGTGGTCAACTCGAGAAGTACTAGCAATAATTGGAGAACAGTGGCAGTGTAGAAATGAACTGCAGTTACCAGATAGTGACCACGGAGTCCACCTAGAAGATCTGGAGTGTATTTTTTGCAACCAATTATCATATCTGTCAGCCACATTCAACACACATTCTCAAAGTTGTATCCGAGACACAGTGAAAACCGAATTGACCTGAGGGCACATTTTAAACCAGGTCTGATGTTTATGACGGAAGAACAATGTCCTTATCATGTGATTTTCCCCGGAGTAACATTTCGTACACTCTGGTTAAACATAACTACGTAGCTAATTTTGGAAATTAACGTAAAGTTGCATAGGGCTGAATTCATGGCTTAAAGTAATCAACATCTCCATAATTTCAATTTTCGTCTTCATGTCTGACTGTTTAACCCCATAAGCCATGAATTCCGACTCATGAAAACTCACAGTAATTTTTAAAATCATTTGAATGCTTATGTGATGAGAACGTAAGAAATATTACTGTGGAAAACGTCAAGTGATTCGTCTCTTCTCGTTGCTTTATTCACACTCACCACAGGACTGATTTGCTTTAAAATGTCTCATCATTCATTCAAAATAATCCATCAAGTTTAGCAGAAATATATCTGGAATGAAATTAGAGTAAACCGAATGGAATGATACAGTTCGCCAAAAAGTTCGGAACAAACCTTAGGTAAGCGGCAGAAGTAATCGAGTTCTGAACGGAATCTACTTTTCCAGTGTGAACACCGCTCTAACTTCACTGCAACTTCAGCATTTAGCTATACATTTCGACTAACCAACTTCAAAAGGAAACAACTGTCTCGAGTTTTGCTTTTACCAGGGGTCTTTATTAGTGTATATTCCCGTCTGGAACGGAATATGCACTCTGAACCTCCTGTGCTTAATCCTGGATTTTTAACCACAGGGCTGTTAACCTTACGATAAGCATTACAGGACAGTCACATCCAAATGTAAAAATTGCGTCTAGCATTTCATTTTAAAATGAAGTAGCCGGAGGGGTCATCTGAATTCCAGGGCTTCGAACAGCAGTAGATAATGTTCCATATGAAATAGTCCAAATCCCTGAACTTCTATTAATGAGTAAAACTCTTTTTCAACTAGATACGTAAAGAGGGAAATAGTTCCAGAGCCAAACGTCATATCGGTTGCCCATAAACGAGCGTCAGTGGAAACATCACCATTTAACCTGAGTTATCTGCACCCCAGTAATAAGGAAAAGGAGTTCTCGCCACCAATTTGCGACCAATAAATTATCAGGGCACCTTCAATAAACCGAACGAGGACGACAGTGAGCAAAACAACCAACACCAGCTTTGCTCAATGAAGACATTCTAATTTGCCTTGAAAGAGAGCAGTTTGTTGCGATCGGCAACCCAACGTCTAGAAGCAACAATCTCAGGGACCTTTAATGATTCAGGACTAAATCCACTGCCTGAGACCAGAAAACTGCAGTAAGAATTTAGTGCTATAGTTTCTGTTCCTTGCTTGACAACTTATCTTACCTGCTGTTGCGAGAAAAAAATATATATGCAGAACTGATAAAGCGCTTCAGACAAAACTGAACACAAATTAGAAAATTAAAAGACGGGAGTGTGTCTCACTTCACCAGGTGGGTCGACAATTGTTCACACGAAATGCCTTCATCGATTACTGAACACTTCGTTCGAAAATACTCACTGAATGTTTAAGGCGACAGTCCATGAAATAAGACAGGGCAACATGGTGCATATCCGTGATAGTAATGAGACGACAAAAGGATTTGAATTCGGTAGACAGGCGGTGATGCAATAAAAGATATTGTGTTGAATAAGTGTTAGCACTTTAACGCACTGTGTAGAAGCGTTCAACCATGCTACATTTCTGGCACTTAGCTTGAGGAAAACTATTTGGAAGCCGTTGATGTTGATAGCCATACGACCTGCAGTTTCCCCATGGACGCCTGAAAATGTAGTAAGTGCGAATGGCTTAGCATGTTCACTGTTCTACTTTGCCAACCTTTTAAACTACCGCTATGAATGACCGAAATGACGGTTATGATGATAATCGTTGCATAACACTTGAAACACGTGCGTTGTTGCTGCTTTAACGCTTTGATACTATTCACACAACTCTTGAGCAGGTTGGAAAGCACAATTCGACATCCTTGCCAGTTTACTAGTTTTAAGAACCAAACGATAACAAAATTGCATTCGCAGGTGATCACAGAAATTCCACCCGTTTACCTCTCTCGGAAGTTGGAAGATTAAATCACACTTAGCTTGCTTTTCTGTTCACATTTAAGGTTGGAAATTTTACCCCTATGACTGTCTTAAGATTAACTGGTCTTATATATTTTTGTGGCAAATATTTTTAAGCGCCGAATGAGAATATTATAGAGGGTTACGGGAGCATCTAATTCTTCAGGTGCGCAACTGGGAGAAAGTGAGCCGATTTCTTCTGATATTTGATGTCTATTACTGGTGAGACGTGAGGTTTCGGTATGTTCCACGTAATTCTCAATTTTACACAAACCTACAAGAATACTGAAGATCTCCAATTTACAGCGATCTGTTATAAATTTCGTAAATACCCCATCACTATCCGTAATTTGGCGGGATTATGGACCCGTGAAATGCAATTAAATTGTTGAAACAAAACAACAGGTTAGAAGCATCACCGTAAACACAACGGTAGCCAAGCAACTTGGTTTTGGCTAAAGTTCATTTGAGCGTATTAGCCATATCGTTAAACATACAGTGATTTCGGGGGTATTCATTAATAGCCAGCGCACAGTATTCAAGGAAATGTTACAATTCTTCAAGTAGCTTAGTGTGTTCCTATTTCTATATTACACATTGTAGAAAAAAGGATTAATGCACTGTGACACAGTTTTAATATAATATATTTTGAAACTTTGGCCACTCTATTGTTGGATGTAAGAGTAGGAAGTAAAACTGCAAGAGGTGATGGCTAACAGTTTGTCAACCATGTACACGCACAATGTGGGACACAACTCCATGCGGTTGTTTGGAGAAAGTGGTTAACAACAGTGCCTAGCTTTCGTCACACACAGATAGGTAACAAACGATAGTCTGACCCAACTCGGTTTCGTGAACAGATGCACTGAGAGTGAGTTTGAAAAAATCAAATACTTACGCTTTTATGACAGCCGGTAGAAGGGAACCGCAAAGGTGATTATATAAACACGAAACGTTGATGGGCTGTAGCCCACTCAACTTTGTTGTCATCGTAGCTTCACCAATTAACCTGTGAGGAAATGCCCCTTGACTAAGTTAAGACAGGGTTCATGATATGCACTTTGGTTAACAGAGGCCTTCGTATGCTAACGATAAGCCGGTTGAAGTATGTTGTTAAGACACGGAGAATTATTTTAGTTCAATTAGCCGATTCGAATCTGACATTGAAGATGAGATTTAAATTGCTCTGTTTGTTTGTATTTCACTTTCTGTATAAACATACTGTCCTTCAAGAGTTTATAGCAACAAGCTGTAAAATTTGTCTTCCAGCGAGCAGATAAAAGCAAAAACAGTGTCAAAAATATTGATAATAAGGTATCCGAGACAATATATTCACCAGTCCAATCACCTTCAAATTGCCAGTGCGGTTTGAAGGAAGATTTAAATGATCCTAAACCGCTACTCTCTAGTTCCTTTATATGAATGATGGCACACAATTTTTGTCATTAAGCACACACTTGATGTAGTGCAATTAACGCGGGTGCAGCACCCTAAGTGCCGCTGGTATTTTATGTGCCGTGTGGTAAATACCGCCACCCAGTCCATTCATTATGCAATAGTTTGCTGCAAAATGGTAATTGTTTTTTGTTGACAACCAGCTTCATGTAACCAAAATCAAGTGATTGACAATTACCGCATGTCGTGGATCGATTTGTGAACATCACCCAAGTTCCAAGTGGATCCGTTCGCTTCCCATTCCAATGGGAGCGTTCATTTTCTCTTTTCACACTATCCAATACAAACCTGAAGAAGTGAAAATAGTTTACAACAAAATCTGCACTTCATAATCACCATACATATGACTGCTTTTGTCTACACACTAATGGCAATAATTATAAACAGCATTTGTAAACACTGATGTGTAGAAGAGATTATTTGTTTTCATACAAGTTGAACACAACTAACAACAAATCGCAGCTCTCGTATTCCCATAAACTTTCCAGTCGAGCGCTTTCGAAAAGAAACATTAGACTCGAGGTGTTCCTCCCTTAGAGCTCGTCAGTGGTGCGTATCCTTGCTCCAACCGGAACTAGAAATCCGACCTAGCTTTCACGAGGCAATCGTATTGACCACTGCGCCATTGACCTCACATTAGGTAAGACTGAATTATCATACACAAACGTTCAGTCGCATTTGCTTCCGAGTAAGGACTTCTGTGAATTCAACTGGGAGAGGAGTTCTAGTCGAGGGGTCATCGACGGGAGATAATAAGACAATTACCGTGTCTACTGTCGAAGCGATCGAGCAATCCGAGCACTACTCACAAGCGATTATGTTTTGGCGTCCACATATGACAATTCGGTCATGCCCCGCATGAGATCAATGGCACGGTGTTCAGTGCGGTTGCCTCATGCAAGCGTGGTCGGGGTTCTCGTCCCGATCATGGCAAGGATATATCCTATTATTGACGAGCACTGACGAGAGCGAACCTCGAGTCTAATGCTTCTTTTCGAAAGAAATCACCTGTAAATTCCATGGGTATACAAGAGCTGCAGTTAGTTGGGGATAATGTTCAATCTACATGAATGACAGGCGTGTTTACTCGGATGGAAAGCGCGATAGCACAAATATTCAAGAAGGGTCATTTTTAGTGGGTTGTTGCTAAGCGGCTACATCATGATTATGGCATGGTGGACAAGGAGTTGTGTACTAGTTATCGTCGCTCCACGCGTACCGAGAGATTCCTTGCCTTTCTGTCCATCTTTTAGCCAGTATTCTTTTTTATGAAATATTTCTGACTAGCGTTAACTTTTCTATACCATGCGATCGATAAAACTTGACTGCTGATGTGTTTAGTTAATTGTAACAATGTCGGAAAATTCCCATAATATCGGGAGTAACGATGTGACGAACAATTGTTTTCGATAATTCTTTCTCAAGCCAATACAATTACATAGGTTTCATCAAGACAGTGAGCTGTATCGACAATCGGATGGAGTAGCAATTGGATCTCCCTCAGGTCCATTATTGACAGACGTATTCATGGGCATATTAGAATCCCAACTCCAGTCGACCATTCAGAGTCTTCACATTTACCGCCGATAGGTCGACGATATATTCGTCGTTATATAGTCGGAAGACGAGTTAAAAACCATCCTTCAGATTTTTGATGCAACACACACCTCACTGCGCTTCACCTCAGAAGAAGAATTCAACAAGGAGTTCCATTTCTTGGACATCAAACTGACCAGACGTCGAGACGGTACACTGAGTAGGTCGGTATATCGTAAACCTACATGGACAGGGCAATATACCAATTTCAATAGTTTTGTGCCTCTTGAACAGAAACGAAATCTAGCCCAATGCCTGGCAACTAGAGCAAGAAAGATTTGTTCGGATGACGGAGTATAGCAGGAACTGAAAACGATTCAAAACCAATTGAGGGAAAACGGCTATCCGGGGCAATTCATCATTTCAAATACGAAGGCCAAAATTTCGCATAAGGTAATGCCCACAGCTGAAAAGAAGGCCGTGTTTATAAAACTCACGTTTAAAGAGGATACTGTAGCAGATCAGTTCAACCGACGCATGTACCGATCACTTAAACGTACCTTTCCAGCGGCAACCTTAAGAAGTTGGTTCACAACAATGCCGATGTTAAGATTGAGCCCGGAAGACAAGCTACCAGTCCACGATCAGTCAATGCTCGTGTATTTATTTTCATGCTGCTGTTGTACTGCAGATTATGTTGGTCGTACGACTAGGCGCTTGCCAAAAAGGATCAAGGAACATCACCCAACTTGGATCGGAACCGGTTGTCGTAAATCAATTGCCAGCGCCATTGTTGCACATCAAGCTGACACCAACCATCGCATGGACATGAGCAAAGCATTCCAGGTTGTCTACAGAGTTGCGAACACTCAACCAAAAACAGTCCGTCATCGCATTCTGGCGACCGCCGAATCGATCGCTATTAGATTACGCAACCCTAACCTGTGTTCTCAAAAGAAGTTTGTTCAGTCCATGCAACTTCCGTGGCCACAGATCGATCACATCCAATCTAACCACACACAAACATTCGACCCTGACCGTGTGACGTGACATCCAGTTAACGTCCGGCTTGGGCCTAACCAATTAGTGTGTGCGTAGTCTTATAGTAGACCTCAATTTCACTCGTGAACAGTCATTTCGTGTTTTCTACGCCGTCTTATGACGTCTTGATGAAACCTATGTTATTGTATTGACTTGAGAAAGAATTATCGGAAACAATTGTAATTATAACAATTTTAAGCGATCCATAAGATTAGGATTATTATGACAATGGGCCACTGGGCATTTTTATTTCATTAATTCCCATTGAAATTGCAGAACAAGCGCAGGGACGTCAACTGAAAACCTTTTCGCGCTTGGTTTTTTAATCGATTGGGGAAGACAGTGTGCTTACAATGGGATTTGGTGCTAAAGATTGCGTGACGAACTACAGAATAGTACAAAATGTTCGCTCGCTTTTTCTAAATAAGTTTGAACAACTAATGTGACACGATGTGAGACGTTTCACATAGAGCGACACACAATGTTTGTTGGTAGAATGAAACTGAGTTCAACGGTACTGTTCACACACTTATTCTAGACATTTACTCTTACTGAACAAGAATGTGTGGTGACAGCGTGTAGTGAAACAAGTTTTCTACAAAACGAAGTCCAAAATACAAACCAGTAATGATATATTGCATGATGTTCTTTCGGACAGATTCCAACGCATCTAGTCACGCACATTTTGTTGAACTGAATACTACGAAATACACATTAATTTTTCACTTCCGAAAAGAGCATCTTGTATGGGTATAGAAATATCCACGTACACAATTAAAACAGTTCCATTTTAAAGAACGGTTCACTTTTCATACGCAGTGGTTGCTTCAGTCATTTTACGACGTTTGTTTCGGCAAATTGGAACGAAAGTTTATTGCATTGTGGAGGATCATTAAAAATACTACTGGACTGCGATTGCCGTGATTTGTTTTGAGTAGATGATTCGCAATAGTGTGGACGATCCTTGACACAGTCTGCAAATCATCTAACCTACTAGCCATCGCGCTTGCAACCAACTTAAGTGTTTCACCGTATTTCTCAATGTTCACTACCAAAGCATGTATTCGGCAAGATACGGCGAACATCGTTCGAACAAATGTTGTGCAGTTTGCTGCCACTAGCTTGTCTTTACAGCTACCATAGCTTAGAAACAAGTGATAATCGGTCTACTATTGTTTCATTACGTGCGTTCGTTTGTTCACAACTGTTCTGTCTGTGAATGTTGCTGATCTGTCAATTTGTTGATTCTCACGCAAGCATTCATCGTTTAGAGTGAGAAAATACCACAAGACTGGAGGCCAAAACGCCAAATTAGGCAGTATACGTTTGCTTAAAAATTGAGTTGTTTTCGTCCCATATCGTTAGTAAAAATTTGGTTTACACTTATTAGTCCTTGTAACTCCAACTACGCTGTGCATACTGTCGAAGTGTTACATTCATTGCTGTTGTTCTGCTAGCTAGCATGTTTTCGGGGGCACTGTATTTTTCATGGTTTATAAAGTGATCCATTCTTGGGTCAAGGTTGGGAGCATATCGTTCCAATAAGTTCACTGTGATACAAACTGATGAATGCAAACAGCATTCGCTTTGGACAGACGACTATTAAGAAAAATGTTTCTATGTGAACTTCTTACCAGCGGCCTGTGATCGCACAGCGTGACTGAGGTTAGGAGACCATTGCTAGCGAACAGTTGATTACCACCCTGAGGTTTATCATAACGTCACTACGAAGACAAGATGCACGTGAAAATGTAAATATTGGGGAGTAAGAGCCATGTGTTCCCAGAGTTTTTTTGTTAAGCATGCGATACTCGATGTTTGTCTTAATGTCTATAACGGCAGCACACGAGAAACCATGGTACAGTAACGTAACAATACACACTTACATTCCAGTAGTCATGTTTAATAGCACCCAACAAATCCTCCTAAGATAGCTAGGCACAGCTTTAGATTGAGATGCTTATATCACATGAACACGTGATGGTTTGATGATGAAACCACTGGATTCACATTTGAACTTGTTGCCACAACGAAATAAAGAGACAACATTTTATGTGGCTGCGTGAAGATACAAAAATAATGAAGGGTGACATACTGAGGCGAAGACAGTTCTACTGCTGTCCTCGTCAGCTGTCCCATGAACTAACATAATTTATTGACTAGTTTGACTGGTAAGTTGTATGGCAGATTAGTTAAGTTGAGAGGAGACCCAATTAGAGAAATCCCGGATTCCAGCTGGACTCCAACCGATGACAGATACGCCATGTTCAGACATGCAGTTGTTATTTCAGCTGAGCTACGAAGCCCCGCTAGAGGCTCAGATTAGTTTACCAAAAACCTCCTACGCAGGATGCAGTATGACAAGCCATGTCATGAAATAACTATTCCTAATCACTAATCTTGTGTCTTCCCTCTCAGTTTATCGACCATGTTCCCAT
This sequence comes from Paragonimus heterotremus, assembly GCA_013368495.1. NCBI lineage: Eukaryota > Metazoa > Platyhelminthes > Trematoda > Plagiorchiida > Troglotrematidae > Paragonimus > Paragonimus heterotremus. The sequence goes on along the minus strand of LUCH01000131.1, from coordinate 222,253 downwards.
GGCCATCTACTATGATCCGAAAGATTGTGGCGCACTGTAAACTGCGTCGCCCATGTAAAGCCGTCGGATGAGCAAGTGATCTTATGGGCTGCCTGTCTGCCACGTCAGCGTCATCATTAACATTTCGATTAAGACGCCGTTTTAGGGAAAAGAATGTCGAACGCTAAATATTCCGTAGTGTTCACAACTTGCTCGAACAAAACACAGCCTGTTATTATCAGTAACTTCAAAAATTAGGAAACTTAACCAACAAACGTAAACGTTCGTCTTTTTGTTTGCGAAGAATTATTGAGCCCAGTCCAATGGAGCGTTCATTTTCTCTCTTCACACTATCCAATACAAACCTGAAGAAGAGAAAATAGTTTACAACAAAATCTGCACTTCATAATCACCATACATATGACTGCTTTTGTCTACACACTAATGGCAATAATTTCACAGGTGAGCCAAACAGTGTTTGTAAACAGCGATGTATAGAAGAGAATATTCGTTTTCATACAAGTTGAACACAACTAACAACTGATCGCAGCTCTCGTATTCCCATAAACTTTCCAGTCGAGCGCTTTCAAAAAAAAGCATTAGACTCGAGTTGTTCCTCCCTTAGAGCTCGTCAGTGATGCGTATCCTTGCTCCAACCGGAACTAGAAATCCGACCTAGCTTTCACGAGGCAATCGTATTGACCACTGCGCCATTGACCTCACATTAGGTAAGACTGAATTATCATACACAAACGTTCAGTCGCATTTGCTTCCGAGTAAGGACTTCTGTGAATTCAACTGGGAGAGGAGTTCTAGTCGAGGGGTCATCGACGGGAGATAATAAGACAATTACCGTGTCTACTGTCGAAGCGATCGAGCAATCCGAGCACTACTCACAAGCGATTATGTTTTGGCGTCCACATATGACAATTCGGTCATGCCCCGCATGAGATCAATGGCACGGTGTTCAGTGCAGTTGCTTCATGCAAGCGTGGCCGGGGTTCTAGTCCCGTTCATGGCGAGGATATATCCTATTATTGACGAGCACTGACGACAGCGAACCTCGAGTCTAATGTTTCTTTTCGAAAGAGATCACACGTGAAGTCCATGGGAATATAAGAGCTGCAGTCATTTCTTAGTTGATCTTCAACTCGGTTATTTTTCAAACATTCTTTGTTCGAGTCAACAATATATTCAAATCCTAACTCCTTTTTAGTCGGTTGCCACTCTTATCCGTAACACAGTAATTAAGGTACCAAGGTTTATGTATTGTATACACTCCATTTGTAATGTGGTCATTGTAAAGCTAAGTAAGATTATTTTTTACTATAATTTGGCTCTTCAGAACTATCCATTTTTCTCACGCTTACTTCGCCGATTTTGCAGACTGTTAACTAGTATCAAGATGCGCCGAACAAATGCCTAGAGTAATGCTGTCTCAAACCTTCAACGTGTTCAAGCCTCTACTGAACACTATGACTGTGGGAAGTTGTCGGTATATGAAAACACTGGTTGGTGTGCGGAAAATTCAGTTAGGTGATTGCACAACTGGAAACCTCGAAATGTCGACGCAACTCTTGTTTAACTTTTTTAAAACTTTTATGGAACTGTTTTCATGCCCACTGTTGTTATCATATATTGGCCGTGTAATTCGATTATCCAATCAAACAACCCTGGACAAACGGAACTCAAATCGATATCTCCGATAAAAATTCGAAAGCAATTCCGCATCATGTGTAATTTCATGCAAAACCTGAAGATAACGAATAATTCACCGTTTGAACGGAAAGTTTGTAAAATTGGCAGTTTATATCCGGAAAACATTTTTGCTGTGGATCTACATGACAAATTCTAATCCGAGACGTTTTGAAATAGCGAAGTTCTTGGAAAATGTTCGCCACAAACTCACTTGAATTAATCTGGTTTGTTTTACGACAATATTTCATGTTTTTAAAATTTTACGTGCTTTCGGCTGAATTGTTGAATAAATCTATCTAATGAACGAGAAACGGCCGATTCTTATGGCATGCACACACAGACGACACACACCTACTGAAAAATTAGTCAGAGCATTGTTGACGAACTGCTTCGGTTGATTGCCCCGATGAAATTGATCGATCTAAATCGTGAAGAATAAAACCAAAGATTGCCGGTTATTTAGCACACCTGATTGCCCATTGAACATTCTCGTCTACAGCTTATGATTCACTTGCATTTTTTTGCCAGCGTTGATTACTTATCTCGCTCACACAAAAGTAGCTTCTTGAAAATCCGAGCGTCAGCTGCTTCCATGCAGTGTACGTAACTTATATGGGCATGAATAAGGCATGCGATGAGAGTGGATGAAAAACAGTGCATTGTTTCAGGTACTGTCGATAACATTACATCCCAACCAACTAAAGCTTGGTAATCTGACCACTCTTACGCAGTCTGAAGGTAGCCGCAATTCTGTACTCTACATTTTCTTAGGATGATATGAAACACGTTTTAGTTTAAATGGACGCGATCGTTGCTGTGGACCACAGTAATTTTGGTTTTGTTCACAACGTCGGTTGCACATCTTATCTGCATGGTGTACGACCGTCTTTTCAAATATATTCAGCCGTCGTTACATCACATCAGTGCAAAACAGCACTCGCGTTTTCCGTAAATATAGGGAGGATGCTGATCTCACCTGACGCAACATAGTCATCATATTGGTTTGGAAAAATGTAACCTGATTAAAAACACTACTTGCGGATGATGTATATTGTAATATTGGTTCTCGGTTTTTCAAGGTCCGTAGTCTTGAATCCGGTGACTTTGAGACAAACATTGTATGAAATCCTGAAAACTAATGTTGAGTTCCTGTGTTGTAGTTATGGATAATGAAGAGTTTACTGTAAATGTGCTGATACTGAAACCTGATAACAAGTCCCAGCGCTTAGACGAAGTTTTAAAATTACTTGGTATGAGATGCTAAATAACTCGCCGTATTGATTCTTTTTATTCCTACATAGAATAATTGATGACGACGCTTTCGACTCACTTGGACATATTGGTTTGTCAGCGTTAAAACTGTTTAGCTTACCCAAGACACAAAACCTGTAGTACCACTCAGACCGATTTTATTTGTTGGCAGTGTATCATAACACAGTGTGTTCCCATGGTTGGAATGTGCCCTGACACCAGTAAAATGGAAAGTTGACAAAGATGTTTTAAGGGGTCTATTTGGTCTATTTGCAAATTTATGTATTCAGTAGATGTTGAGGAATTGGTTACGGATGTTTCACTGCACGGGATAATAGGATTTATATATCATGTGATTAAGAGTACAAGCTTTAATGTAAAAAGCCTACATACCTTCCGAAACTCCCTGTTCCACTACGTAGGAAGAACATCAGTTCTACTTTTCAAAATAAGCTTGACTGACGAACGGATGGAGTCTCTGCGGAGGGGCCGTTGGGACCGGTATTTTCTGCTTTCTACACGTTGATGACGGGAAGGCAAATTTCTGAACCACTTCCGGCATTGCCGTTTTACAACCGTTATGTTGGCAACATCCTCATGCATATGCAATCTGCGCAAGCGACCATTAAGACAGTAAAACGGTTGAAAACCTAAAGTGTTAATTTGACAGTCGCCTGAGAACTAAAATGTTCAAGTGTCCACTTTTTCCAGACATTCTCTTCAATCTCAGAGATGATGGATAATTAAATAAGTCCGTGTATCGAGAACTAATCTGTACAGGTCAGTTAGCTCATTTGATAAGATTAACACCAAAGGCAAGTTAGTCGGCCTTTCTTAGAGCGTTGATTACGTGTCCTAGACCAATATGCTCGGTAGACTGTTTACCGGTCGGACCTCGGTTATCCAGCAGTACGTTGTAGAATAGTGGAGATCAGATAAAGTCTACCAATCAACACGAATTTTTGTTGAGATTATAGCAGTTCGGTGTTTTTCTGTTATATTTAGATGTCCTTAGTTATGAAACAACTGGTAAGTAACCTCTCTAATTTTTAAGCCGTTCGTAGTGGGGAAGTAACCGCGTTGTTAAAACTGTTGATCGACCCACTAACGAAATTTGGATTGCTCCTTGTGTCAATCCGCCGTCTCTTTACCATTTTACATTCGACATAAGTTGTCTACTTCTCAATTTACCGGATAGCGTGTGTTACGTGAGAAAACATTAGCAGTCCGTTCACGAATATGATATGTCCGTTTGAAAGTCCGCGGTGGATAACCGGAAGCTAATTTATATTACATGGCATCGCATGGCACGGACTATTATGTCTTAAGAGCGGCCTACACACGTTTAAATTCAACGCTGAAGTAAATTCTTGCTTTTCTGAATTGCCTAGAAACGGCAAAAAGCAGTTCGGCTATTTTTGAAAATTAAAGTTAACAAACTAAATTTATTCGCTGATTGTCATCCCTGTTGCAGGATGATGTTGGTGATTGTCAGATCGCAGAACCCATTTAATCAGTTTCGGTTACATAACCTCTCAACATTTTGAAATGTTTGTCCGGTCACTAAGTTCAACAAAGTCCTATGAATGTCCGTAAAGTGCTGTTGTTCGACAGCCAGTTCACTGGACTACAAACCAGTCAACACATTGATTGAAAATGTTATTTTTTTATACTACGAATTTTATCATTATACTTGTATGGGGTATTTATCAACAGGTCCCTAGAATTTGTTACGCTCTTACGTCAACTGTGAACAGAAGGACACTTGCAGGCAATGACAATTTAAAACAACTGCTTGGGATCGGAACAATTATCTTGGTACACGAACCCCGAACAGATCCGGAATAATGCAGTATTGCCGCTACAACCTTGTACAAATGCAACCGGAACTGGTCCTCTGATACTACCACTACCAGTCAGTTTGCATGAAGTTTCCAAGGAAACAAAGATAAAATATATGTAACAACCAGTGAAAAATTACAAAGGAAAGCTTTATTTCAAAATTATTTATCTATTCCCGTCAGTAAAGCGGTGTGTCAGCTAGCATCGTTTTTCCAAATGATCTCAAAGAATGTTATACAAGTGACTTATATAAGATGATTTGGATGGCCAGTCGTAGGAATCGTTTCCACAAGACGCTGCGAACAAAAATGTTACCACATACTCGTTAACTACGACTGCGCAATATGACGAAGATTCACCCTTTTGAAACTATATAGGTGAATCATCCAATAGAAAGGCCGCGTTTGAAGCAAAGGATAGTTGCGTGCCATTTTCAAAACTAATGAGTCCAAAACAAACGGGCGCTTTGAGGAACTGCTGACCTGTAACTCGTCAACAAAGTAACCGTTGAGCCAGATTCCTAGCCCTTAAAACTCCGGCTCATACCACAATTCTGGTGCAAGATTCCTATCTTGAATCGCTCTGAAGTAGGCTCCGTAGAAAATTCGGTTCATCATTGAACGTGGTCCAGTAGATGTTCATAAGTTCCCGGTTCCAAAAACAAAGTTCCTGGTGACGACCATGAAAGGATGAACCTGAAGTTGCGTAAATGGTCACAATCGATGTTATTTGTAGCTCCAACAAAAAGGGTCGTTTTATTAAGTTGCAATACTTTGACAGAAATCTATTGTTCTATTCAACAACACATCGGATATATATATAAATCTAGGATGTTTATTTCTGTTGACTGACTAAGGATTTTAGTTTCCTATAAATGGAACAACATTCAAAATTGAGCGCATTAATCATATACCTATGCAGTTGACAGATAATCCGTTTTAAATAGAACTAGATTGGAGTATCGCTCTTGTCAATGCTCGTCAGTAGTAATGTTGTATTACAGACAGTTTCGTTGTGAGTAGTATACTACTCACGAGTAGGATATCACTCACAGGCAGCATTCAGGAACAAAAGAGCGGGCTCCGAACGCCAGGAAGACGATGGACAAGAATGGACCATTGGAATAGTGTATACGAACTATGGCAGAAGTTTCGTCAAGGGGAATGACAAAGTAATATCACCCGATGTATGTGAATGCACGTCTGACATGCAGATGAGTGTACGCGTTTGTGGTTTGCTTTTTGACATGAACTATGCAGGAGGTTCATCAATAAGCAAAAATTCCAGGTTCACTGGCACTACAGTTTAAGATATGAAACAGTTTCAGCCTCCTCAAATATGCTATCCATTGGAACTGACCGCTGGAATAGAAGGCAGGTGTCTTTCGGGCTCAGTGGCATGGTTGTTTTTTGACTCAGTCTGCAATCTGGACGAACTCTATAACTTTCCTATATATTACTGAATAATGCGAAGAAGTTCAATCAACATAGCGTGACATAAGTATTTCCGTTCTGGTTCAGCAGCAGGTGAAGGGAAGTTAACACTGAGATTGGCTCATTGTAAACTGTCATGCAAAGGGGAAGTGAACCGATTAGATAGACGAATCGAGACCAGCATGACTTCATCATCATGGGCGATTCCTTAATCGGAATGCAACTAGTCAGCTGTCTACAATGAAGTTAACACAACTCTCAGAGAGTGCAGTCGTGAACTTTCGTTCCGGTATTGTGCGGGTTGACCCAAATTACCTTTAGAAGACTGAGTATACTAAGTTAAGGGAATTTTGAGGCGGTTTCAGCGACCACCCATTTGAACTTCACAAACTTGTTACCCCGTCTATTTTATTAAGGGACGGTGACCTTTACGTGGCTGTATGTGAAGATACACAGGAGATCAGATAGCTAACTGTGGTCCAGTGTTTGAAAAAGTATCAGGGGATAAAAACTATACTCGAATGAGAGTACCTTAAAACAAACTTGGCCAAACAATCGCTAAGCCAATTTGTTCAAGAACGAGTAGACAATGTGTTATTATCTGTACATGCTTATCCGTCGGATCGTGCGCTTCTGCTTCTGTCAGTGCTGTTGCGCAGACAAGTTTTGATAAAGTGATGATGCCGACTCATATACAACCATCACGTCAAGTTAAAATAACCTCCCCTGTTTTCTCATTCATTGTACATAGCATTACCGGGTTGTCTGCAAACAAGTTGGTGGAAGACTTTCATGAACACAGTTCAAATGAGGAGGACAAGTAGGTCGTGTTTGCGGCCGACTGTACATACTTTACTAGCGAGCAAGAAGATCCATTACTTGTCTCCAACCTCACCACAACAAGTTTAAAAACTGTGTGCGTCCAATACATTCGGCGGAACTATGAGTGGGTAGAGAAATTGACTAAGATTCCTCCATGAAAATGTCTGCGTTTAACAATTAAACATACCAAGAGAAAGCATGTGTAAACGGACGAATAGTTAGATCAGTCTTAAGGTCAGTAACTTAGCTGCGTTGGGAAAATCGACAATTTATTCGGCTGCCACGTGTAACCCTTGTCGAGGCAACTGTTAATTAAAATCCTTACACGGATTGTATAGGCGAGTAAATTACCAATTCTCTCATGTGGCTTTGGTTAACTGTTTATCCCCTCATCATCGAGTTCAGACGCTGTCCTCTGTGTGTGCGTGTGTGCGTGCGGGTATGAGGTCACCCAAGGCATTGTCAAGAACAGTTTGCTTGATATGACCCTTGCAGCTTTCACCGGGTTCATTCCGCATCGCACTATGATGTTTATTCGGGTATGTGTCGTACAGGCTGTCTAAACAAACGAGAGGTTAGCATCATCACTTACTACTTATCAGCAGTTCAATGTCAATGCTCATCGCCGGTGTTGGTGGGTTCCATCGTGAACTGACCGAGAAATCCTGCTTGGACAGTCAATCGGCTGAATCATTTAGTGGATTCTATATGACAGTTGATTAGACGGGTAACTAGGTCCAAATGTGAAATTTCTGAGCTTCCGACATGGCTTCGTAGCTCACCTGGTAGAGCGCTCACCGCGTTTGGGCAAAGCACTTCTGTCGCTGGTTTGAATCCAACCGAAGTCTAGATTTTTCTCAAATGGATCGCTTCTAAATCATCACTTCAGCTGACGAAGGTACGGTGTGTGTCGATTGCGAGGACTTCTCTGTGCATCCTCTCGGTGTAACAAGTGAAAACTTACTGTGGGGTCCAGACGTTGCCCAACTCGATTTCACGATCTTCAGTTAACACGCGTAAAGTTGTAGTCGAAGCATATTTCTACTTTTTACTGTAATGCGTTACTTGAGTGAAAATATGTATGGCTTTTGTACTTCGCGACTCTATCATTCACTTATTTAGACGCCCGGCTAATGTATTCAGCTGAGTACTGTTTACAGTTTGCCCTATAAAAACAGTTGGTACGACCTTGCGGTTCGATTGAGTCATTCGCTTCCATCAGATGACATTGTAAAGGATCATGAAGGTAAAAGAATGTACCTATTTCATAGTCGGTTGGAACTTAGATGACTTCTCTAGACTTACCCATCTGACTGGGTATTCCAACGGAAGCGATTCACGCATTTCTGTCTACCTTGTTTGGCTGTATCACAAGTGTGATAATCTGTTTACCGACGAACGGTTTTGGAAATTTGTTATCTTGTAAATAGAACAAGTCGACAGTGGTTTTTGAGGTTCACTTCCGGTGATATGGACCTTGCGGAAGTCCTTCTCAGAAGGAGACTCAGTTTGTTTACTTCTTCACCAGCAACGACCGGCTGAAGCCTGTGCCAGAAAAACCTGTGCAAAGATACCAAAGGGATCCGTCTTTCGAGTGCCATAGGAGGGAGGATGTCATGAAAAGTGGATTGAGTAAGAAAACGGATGTAGATACTTTTGGTATTGTGCACTTCAGTATTAATAGAAGATAACCTCCAGATTTTTATGTCAAGTGTTATCAGTTTAGATAAAAACTGCTCCACTTGTGATAATATAAAACAATATATAATGTGGTTTGAGAAAACACTGACAAGCAATGTGGCAGATTGGGTAATTCAGAAGAAACCCAGTAGCTAAAAACTTCTTTGTTTTGATTCAAACCATCGAAGGAAGGAGCACGTCCAGATACGGCAGGCGCTCCACCAGTTGAGGTACGAAACTGCGCCGAGTACTCAGAAATTCCACAGTTTGACTTAGTTGATTGTTCAACCTGCTGGCTCATATGAAATTCACCAAACGATCTAGTGGCCTGATTGCCGCGGCGCGATTTTTGAACATATCACGCTTGAATCCACCAACGTCTACTTTGAGTATCAAACTTGTATCACTAGTAAGTGGTTTGGCAATGGCCCAGCTGTATCATTTGGTGGATTCCACACGACACACCATGGGTTGCGTGGTTAAGTGACTGCAAATATGGAATTTATACGCTCCTGGTGTGGCTTCAAATCACAAGTATTAAAAAAGACACTACATCGAACGATATTCAAGCAAACTTTAGCTTGTCCAACATGGTGCTTACCTGTAGATGGTCTGCCGTAATTCTGCTGCTTCCCGCAGAATGGTCTTACGTTTGTCGCCGTATACGGTCAATTTCCTAACTGAGGACAGGGACAGACGTAAGATCAACAGCCAGCACTATTTATTACCTGGCTAACTCTGATGCGTCTCTTTAGGTACACACTACAATGTTGATGTGTGTGTGTAGTATGGTCGAACAAGGTTGCATGAAGCAATGCAAGTCCATACAAGCAAACACAATCAACGAAATAGTTCATTCATCATCACAATTTCAGACCGAAGACTATGGTCTTCTTCTGATGACATGGAGGTTGTCAGCAGAGAATAACAACTGCCTCAGACAGTTAATAATCTTTGGTCAGATACATTAGTTCGGAAGCACTAGTCGTGAAGACTACATGTCCGGAAATCACCAAGAAACCTACGCTGTTTGGAGTACACTGGTTGTGCAACACTAGTTGGCGTGTCCTGCTTCATTTCACGTTCACCCGAAGCCGGAACATGCTCTTTAGTTCCGTTGTGAAGTTACCTCCCCGATCTGCGGTCTAGCATCCACAGTTAAGCTGGTAACTACAGACCAATCCATATAATCATTATGTAAGTTGTGCCTTCGACTGTGCAGTTTGTCTATATGTTAGTTCGATACAAGCAAGCTTTATTTCTCACCTTATTCCGTCACACTGTAAGACTACGATCTTCAAGTAACTTGTACAATGAAGTACGATGCCTACACTTGGGGTTGCACATGAGTGACTCAGCAAGACAATTTATGATGCATGAAGAGAAATAATCCTTGCTAAAGGCAGCGCCACCTTACAGCTCGACTACTACGATGACGATTTAATAAAACAAATCAGTCGGCGACTTCAATCAGGAATCTATCGGATAATCTACACTGTCCCCATCAGGATGTTTACTATAGCCAACTTAATACCAGTCTCTTCGCTGAAAGTGCTATTACATCCATATATCAAGCCTAACTGCATTTGAGACGAACGTTCCCCGAAACGAACCTGAAAAGACAAGCTAGTAGCGGTATATTGCACATTCGAAATCATTTCGCCGCATCTCATCAAGTACGCACTGCAGAAATAAAAATTACAAAATATACAAAAAATCTGTAAATAATCTATTTATGCCTCAATCTATACATCAGTCTGTACATAATCAATCTACACATAAAATCGTAAATTACGGATGATGCCCTATCCAGATATGGAAAAATCCATGAGCACTACCAAGGTAGTTGCTTTTACACACACAACGGCAGCTTCAATCATTTAATAGCAGCCTCCTGGGCAAAGTTGAGAAGGCGTTTACTCAGGTTCGTGTGGATTACTGGGACTACCGACGGACTGCCAGTGTCATGATTTATCTTGAACACGTGATGCTTAATAGATGAAACTGGTGTCTCGCATGAATGACTTCTGGCCTCCACCGCACAGTTTTCAACAGGTTGGCTGACACGGATGCAAACCCACGTGGGCAAATGCTCTGTCATTCTGACTTTCAGCTGCCTCTTCATCACTCATGAGTAAGTGGACCTGCACTCAGCATTTTGAAAGTGGTGTTTCACAAACATCACGACTATGCTGGTACCCGAATAAATGCACCGAATTTCTCCAGGCATTCAGTTGTTTGTATCTGATCTACACTTTGATTTGCTGCAGTCGATTATCTGAAACTTCGTCTGTTAACAACAGGAAGCATTTTTTTTGCATTGTGATCCTAGAAGACACTGCTGAAATAACACTTTGAAATGTTTTTAACAGGTAATTCAAGCTCTACTACAATCTCTACTCAGAATAGGATAAACTGAACTTAAAGCACCATTGTTTAATTTGTATGCATTTGTAGTGAGTTCTAAACTGAGCTATTTTCCAAACACATATCGCTGGTACAAATGTGCTAGTTGAAACAGTTGTGCCAGTCGGAAATTTGTGATCAAATATGGTTTTATAATTACTGGTTACCAACGTCCTCGGTGACCTTAAAATTTCTAACGTCAAATTACATCTTTCTTGACAATATCTTGGTTCACGTGTGTCTGAGGATCATTACGATGTTATTTCCGCCCAGTTGTCTGCATGTGTTTTGATATCATGTGACCACTATGATAAAAAGTGCACAGAGTGGTTTAATCCTAAAACGTTGTTTGTATTACGTTATAAGTAAAACGCTATTAAACGAGAACTCGCAGGTAGAGATCTCCGTTCTGAGTACAGAATCTGTCGCCAGTGTTACTGCTTAATGTTCACACATCGTTTTTCAGCTAATTAAAAAAGATCTATGCTTCGCAATCAACTAAGTAATTCTATATGAGACAGTGAGACGGGTGGGTAACTGAGTCCAAATGTGAAATTTTCGAGCTCCTGGCGTGGCGTCGTAGCTCAGCTGGTAGAGCGCTTGCCGCGTAAAGGTATGGTGTTTCTGCCGCTGGTTTGAATCCAGCCGAAGCCCTGACTTTTCACAGTTGGGTCTCATGTAAAAATCATCAATCTGCCAAACTACTCATTAGTAAGTAATTCAGCTTTATTTTTGCGATGTTCAGAGATCAATTTCACCCATTGGTTTGCCCGACTTTACAGATCGAATTTCATATTGTATATCTTCTAACTAATAAAATGTCAACTCAGTAATCAACACGTTATTTAAAGTTAGTACCCAATTGTAATTGTCCGCTAGCCGTTTTTATTCTTTAAGCCTTTGACTGATGAGTTTAGTGGTGAGTGTGGCAGTTCTGGCTCATGGTTTGTGTGATCTGTTAAACGCCAAATTTGACGATTTATAAACCCTTTATCACCTAAAAGGAGTTCGAGTGTACAGACTTCTTCACACTGAACCTCCTATGTAGTGATTATATGGTCTCGCTTATTAGACTATACACCAAAAGCTGAGTTTGCCACACACGTGCAGTGTTCACTGACACAGGTATCTTTCTTTTGTCAGGATGATAGAGTGTATGGATTTTCGGTCAGTAATTTGTTTCTTTGCGTTCCATTAATTTATAAACAAGTTTGGGTAGCACTTCCGAACCATAAACGGAACGGATATGGGGAAAAATATTGTGCGTTGTGCTGATGTTCATTATTAAGTAATTCCTTGGTTAAGCCACAACGAGTTAAAAACCAAAAGAGTTATCGGTTTCGCAACGTTTCGACCCTCTTGGAGAGCCTCTATCAAGTGATTTAAATCAAGCTTCAAATTAGGCAATCATCAACTAGGACATGTTTGTGTTTCACATGGGGTGTGTAGACAGGCTACCAGTAGGATGTAAGGGTTCACGGTTCACCAGAGGTCAACACGTGAAGATCCCAAGGTGCGAATAAGCATAGAGAATTAATGTGTGCTTGTGTGTGTGAGTCTGTATGGGTTTAATCTGCGTGCGGTCAATCGATCCGATGGCTTGGAATTGTCAGCTATTTGGCGCGACTTACTGGGTGAACAACAGTGACACCACGTAGGAGAGGTTCGCGGTAGTCCTATCACCCACCCCCTATCCCAGACAATCTACACGCACGAAGATTAAACCCATACAGACTCACACACACAAGCACACATTAATTCGCTATGCTTATTCGCACCTTGGGATCTTCACGTGTTGACCTCTGGTGAACCGTGAACCCTTACATCCTACTGGTAGCCTGTCTACACACCCCATGTGAAACACAAACATGTCCTAGTTGATGATTGCCTAATTTGAAGCTTGTACATTGTAAGTTTTCTGATTTAAATCGCTTGATAGAGGCTCTCCAAGAGGGTCGAAACGTTGCGAAACCGATAACTCTTTTGGTTTTTAACTCGTTGTGGCTTAACCAAGGAATTACTTAATAAAGTTTGGGTAGCACCTCTGCCAAAACAGTTTGACTCGGTCCTCGTTGTATTTACGTTTAAGGTCCTTATTGGTTTCAGGTATTGTTTGAGTCTTATTTGCGTAATATATTATCATTATTTTGCTCGACAACGCTCCATCTGCTCCTTTACCTTGTAGCAATTTATAATCCGTTTTCCCCTTAATTAAGTTACACGTCTGCGTTCATGAAAGTCGCTGTTAAACTAAACTGCTGTAAGTGTTCAACAAAACGAAACCTGACATTGTCTGATCATATATTTTTCTTCTTTGTGTGTGCCATATCATAAGTAAACACAAATTCGATTAAATGCAACTCACATGACCATGACAGATCTCTGTAGATGGATTTATAAAAATAAATTCTTCGCTCGGAATTTTACTTTTTAATGCGGCGGAAAATTCTTATCTCCTTGGTTTTGGACGTTTTGTAAATTGGACTCCCGGATTTTATTTGTCTTTCAGTAACCCACAGTTTTACAGCAGATTACGTCTGAGTTGATATTCCCGGGCGAATCCATGTCAAATCACGTGCCGTTTCATCGCGCTGAGTACGTTCTTCTAAGAAATGATTTCTAACGTTTACGATAACTGTTGAGAAAGTGCGCTATTAGCGAAGAAATTTTCAGGCAAATCCAATAAGTTTCAAAGGTGAATATACTCCGAACAATCCGAAGTGAAACCGATTTCACACTTTTGAAAAGTTGACAATGTCAGAAAGGTAACGAGCTAAATGTGTTACTCTGCTTGATGCATTTTTAAACCTTCTCTCTCATTTCCAAATATATGTTCTATGAGCTTTATTTATTGTTTGAAGATTTGTTACACAATTCCAACATGTAATCGGAAGAAAGTGTTTCTCACTTAGCTATAATGTGTTGGGGCGGTTTTTAGGAAAAGTATGAAAGATCCGCTTTTTATATGACGCACCTTGTGGGCTCTTTTAACGTTACGTACCCAGTGTTCGAATCCCGTTCGTTCCGGTGTGACAAATGAGTGTGGAAACCTGTGCACTGGGTATTACTCCTTTCTACTGGAATCTGCTGAACACTAATGTATGTCATGGAATCACACATAATGATTCCCATGTAAGTGGTTGAACAAAACAAGGGGGGAAATCTAAAAATAGCTGGTTTAACTTTTCAAACGTATACAACCAATCAGTATGATGTTAATTATTTCTGGTCAAGGGTCCCTAGAATCAACTCTGAAAATGAGGAGGACATTGTACACAGAAGTCTTTCCACCTTGGAAGATTAACAAACTTTGGACAGGAGGATGAAGTCTCACTCAACGCAGTCTGACGTCACTTTAGAAGAAAACGAGAAGGACATGTCTTGGAAGGATCAAAGGACAACATTTTGAGTTGTCTCAGGACACTTGCTTCAGATATTTGAGAACTTCAGTAGGATCAGACATTTTATTCAGGTTCCAGAAAAATATCTGAATTTTTTCATGTTCATCCGCTTTATGATCCGCGACATCAGATCAACCTGTTGACAAAGATGCAAACGAGCAAATTTAAAACAGGTAAGCAAATACCCCCTATTCTAATATAACAATGAACCAAAAGTCTGTGTTGCTGAGTAGCTTCTGTCGCTTAGTTATCACCGGTTCATCGCATCTTAAAACACTGTGAAGTTTCCGTTAAACACTCAAAATATTTACAGCTTATGGACCATTCACATTAACTGAGTGAAGCTTGTAAGTGCACACTCGGGGATCCGATGGAGCGACCACTTGGAAGACCAGAGATATGACGTAAATTCCGTCACACTCGACAACTTTTCACCTTGAAGAAATCAAAACCAAGATTCTCCAGAGAGATTTGACCTTGGTGGGAACACCAAGACAGTACAAGCCAGCGCTTCCATTCGAACATTCAGGTAAACGGAACAGGTCTACTCCTTCCAGTTTATTTACGCTGGCAACTATCGTAACAAAGATTTTCACCACTGACGAGGTCTAACAGGAGCGAAGTACTTCTTGAAAACAGTCTGACTGGTAAGTTTACGGGACGGTGTTAACAACGATCACTCGTGAGTTGTAGCCAAGCTGCAGTTTTCAAAACTTTGAACATCTCGCCTTACAACTTGTTTCGTGACACTGAATGAGCCTCACGCGCGCAGCGCGGCAGGGTTTTGATAAAACCTTGAATTCACAAAATGAACTAACTTGAAAACCCTGGTTCCTTCAGTTGTAGCGAGAGCATCTAGCCGGCTCACCGAACAGGTTTGTCAGAAAAGAAAAGTAGACGTGTGTAATTTTGCTTTTTGTACATGCTTCAGTCTTTTCAGCGGTTTGTGAACCAAGGTTTTTATCGTGTTTTGAGGCTGCCGGCAACAATATGAAGCATTGCAATATTTGTTGATGTGAGCAGGATAACAGGACGGTGTACTCGTAAGAAATACATGAAATGTCTTCTCGTCTGGCAAACAGTGAAATTCTCTCATGCTGTGTTTAGAGAAGCTTTACTTTGTGTTTGAGGATGCATGCGACATTTTGAAATTGAAGTTGTTTAGGGCGTTCAAGCTGTGACTAAGTCACTTCATGATATATGACTTGAATAACTATAAGGGCTGCACTAGCGTCTTGACTGCGGGTTTTTCTTTATTCCCAAACTCACAGTTGATCACAAGACGAGTAATGATACCATATGAATGCTGTATATCACAGTTAAGCTGAAACACTATCTCTGCCTGTATTTTTCATTACTGATCAAGTATATGCGCGCACAAAATTACTGGAAATTATTTGTTGGTGTAAGTTGATGCCTGTATATTGGTAGTAGCGCGTCAACGTTACGGGTTCAACAGACCTAGGATTATTGGTTTCATACGAGAATGAGGAACACCATACGGAAATTACTTCAACAACTGCATTAAAAAGAACAGAAAGTTTGTGCGCCCAAAGGTGGACATCGGTCGCAAACGGTGCGAAGGATTACATGCATTCTGGCCAAACAGGTAAGCGCATTCCTTACCTAAATTTAATTACATACAAAAAAATTTGTGATAAGTACTATTTTATAAGATTATCAGTAAGAACAGTAGACATGATTAAAGTGTGCTTGATCAAAATGTCAAAACGGTTTGTTTGACTTTTCGGTTACTTAATGCAGAAACGTCAAAAACAAATTGGTTTTTTAGAGTTTTTGAGGAAAAGAAAGCAAGATTAATTTTGTGCGACGATCTCTGCATCAACAATGGGCAGAATATGTAGGTACACATAATTAACTGCGCTAATCTTGAAGAACAGACTAGCTGGACCTGAGTGATCACGTTAAGTGGATGCACTTGATCATTTGTGACACAGAAATCATAGCTTTGTGTGATGGAATATAATATTCAGTTAGAGAAGAAAACTGTTGAGAGAAAAATGGTTAAACCACAAAGAGAAAGGGCGTTTTGACACATCTGTGGACTTCAAGTTTCATTGTGATCAATTTTATTCATGATTAATTAGCCACAGAGGCATCTCACAAAATGGCATGTGAAACCTTTATAACTGATCAATGAGAGGATTTGTAAGACTAGTCAGAGAGACAATTTACCGCTGATACAGTAGGTGAAATACAAGAACACAAGACAAGTGCATACAAAGTTAATTCGTGATTTACAAGCAGTAAGATAGCCGACTTTCGAACAGATTTTTAGTTACATGGTTGAGCACACGTCCTAACCAACTGTTAAAACCGAGCAGTCTTAAACTATACGTTTGTAATGCTTAGTTTTATTTTGAGGGATAGAATCATAGCCGACTTGAGGAAATCCGTATAATTAGCCCTTCTGGCTCTTTTGCCGCGGGTTTTCTACGTTTCCATTATAACAAAATTTGTCGGTTTCATAGACAGTGCACGATCTTAAAACAATTTTTAGAAGAACTGCTGGTCCTCGTTCTTTTAGCATAAAGAATGCAACACGGTGATGCACAGTAGCGAACCTTGTGCACCCAAACATCACATTAGCCGCCCTTCTCAGACCTCTTTTTAAGTCGATAGAGCTATAGCTGGATTAAGCAAACAGTCCATAGGAAGTCAAAACTTGCAGAACACGCATTTCTACAGTTTTGCTCGACTGCATGTAATAGGCACTTGATGTTTAGTTGATTTCGAAGAGGAGGCGGAACGTGTACCAATGATACTTTACAAGAGGAAGTACATTTTCATCTCAATCTTCAATGGAGAAGGGTTATTCATTATCGTTCATCAAATCGAAGAGCAAACGCAGGAGATTGTATCCCTAGTAACCCTGCCTACATGGTGTTTCATTTAGAGACGCCACTTATAGGCGATGTATGACAACCAATGGAAACAACCAAATACGGCCGTTTCACTAACTTATTACATGGCTCGACTTCGTGTAATTCAGCGATCTGCGCAACGGTCGGCATTATTGAGCAAATGGAATTAACGTGATCAAGTTTTACTCCACATGATTCACAATTTCTCATACGATGGGCATTACATTGGGGGCACTCAGCTGATCGACTCAGTGAGCACTCACTAATGTGGTTGCAAACTTAGCCTGCTACTCTGAATGCAGCAGTTACCTGAAAAGCCTAAAATCTATCCCTTCCAATAGCTAACCGCATACGCGGAACACGCACTAATTTGGACGCCACTAGCATGCCGACTGTTCATTTCCACACCATAAAGTATAACACACATCAATGCACAACAGGGTTATCAATCGAGCTTATCAGCCAGATACTTCATGCCCACGAGTAGTTCGTGTTATAGTCTCAAACGCATTAATTACTTTGTGTGTTACAAATGTAATAAAATGCTGATAAAACGCGCATGTGAAGTTACGAATCTATCATGATCAGATCTGTCTTCCGTTGTATTTGTGTTTTTGGATACAACCTACTTTTATCTGTTTGTTTCCGGACGGTAAGATATTTTGATCCGGAAAGCATAGCACCATTTCTATCCGCTAACTGCAACTTCAGATTTCTCAAGAGAAAATGGCCGGTGTAACTTTTTGAAAAGATTAAATAGCGATGAAAAAGATGGGACGGTGTTCCCTCACTGGTGGAAAAGCCTGCGCATGTGATCTCATACCTTTTAGTTCTGTCGCCCAGGTAGCTTTTACAGGCCGCATGCCGAAAAATCAAATAAGTTGAATGTATACGTTTTCCGGTGTCAATGAAACAGATTGTGTTCAGTTCTTGAAGTTGTAATGTTGGCGTAACTTCGGACAGGGCGAAACCTGTGTTTCCTTCTTCTTTAGTATTCATTATTTTCGTTAAGCATAGTTTTAGCAAGATCGAACTTGACGGTCATTCGATATCATCCACTCATGCTTCAGAATACTCGTAGTCTTACCTTGGCCAATTAGTCTCGTTTAAATCGACGGTGGTCAAACTAGATCTGCTTACCCTATTTTCCTGTGAGGGTTACTATGGTAATTTAGTTTCAACCCTTCTGTCTGTAAAAATCTGGCCTCAAATTCTTCGGTACACTCCGCTTCTACTACCAAATAACTCAAAATTTGAACTGCATTTGAACATATTGTTTCTGTCGGTGGTAAAAATCTAAGCAAAGCCCAGATTTTTCCTAATCAGATCTCATCCAAAACTATGAATTATTTATCTTTGGACAAAAGCCTGATACAGTGTAAAATCCATCGATAGGCAGCTGAATGAGTAAATATGGACAGGACCTGAGAATAGAACGGGCTAATCCTTTTCAGCTATCTGTCACTAGTGCTGCTTGGAGTTTTACGTTCAGAGATTCATCAACACAAGCTTTATGACAAGCGCGTTTGGATTGCCATTCAGTGACTGTGAATAATGGATGGCTATTTTGATATGAATTGCGGGTGTTTATTACCTTTTTCATTTATCCCGTCAGCCCTTTGTTTTATTACCGTGAACCAATAGTGGTGATTAGCGAATGCCTAACGGATTTGGGATGAGTAAAACGAAATAAGATGTGTCTGTTACAAGTCCTGGTAAAATGACCCTGTTAGTTGGAATCCAGAATTAAAATTGGTCAGTTGACCTTGACGAAAAATCCATTCCTGATTCAGTTGTATAACGATAAACTCGGTACTGGTACAACGGGGCCTTAGTTGTAAAGTTTATTTGGCATACTACACGATGGTATTGAATATATTATCCTACTTAACAATGCTGCTATAAAATCCTCATGGGACATCTACTTGGATCCTGAAACGTATGTAGACAAATATCCCTAATTACTCACAAATAGTGGTACAAACTGATAATCTAAGCCAACATATTGCAATATTGCTGTATTCACACCCATGATAACTAGAAGATGACAGGGAAATTTGGGGGTGGTCAGCTTTAGCTCTCTCGACTGCGTGGTTTGCGGTTTCCCGTTAGAATCAGACTGAAGTTGAGTTGTTGGTACGTAGCTTACCATGAATTGGAATTCAGTGTGAATCGTTTGCACGGCTCAACGCACCACTGCTTAAAATAGTTTACTAATTTGTCTGATAAATCGACAGCCATCCGGGTTAATGTAACAAATATTTTCGTTAGCGCGCAAAGTCGTATGCCGCTGACAATGGCAGTGCTTCAAGATATGCTGCGTAAGAAATTTCTATGGGAAACTCTATGATAGTTCAGAGCACTAACCCATAAACATTTTCGAATTTTTTACCTCGTGATCTTGAAGTGGGGGTCAGACGTACGCTCTGCAAAGAAACGAAGGGTTATGCTGATCAATATTTCAGTTTTACCGGGTGAAACCAGGTCACACAGGCCTAAGAGGTGCCGTCAGATGGAAACCAATGTCACTCACTGAGTAGTATATCACACTGGTGACTGCATAGAACTGCTTGAGTGGTGAAGCAAAATTTCACCAACATACAACAGAACTATATTTCTTAGTTACGGCCACGCCATTCCTCGACCAAAACTACGGAGGGGTTAGAAAATGCATCCCAAGAAACGATCTCCATTTGCTTAACAATATAGTGCCATCGAGTTCGAATAACGTTCGCGTAAAGCCCGTAAATAAGTGCTTGGTTATTTAATTAATAAATTAATTGAGTCCGTCCACTCCGAGCGATCAAACAACGCAGTTAACTGTGTCTAATTTATTGCTTTTATGGTCTAGACAAGTCTTTCATTACCAAGTAAATCAAGGTTTGATCGGATCCTGGTTGTTGAGTTCCTCCAGGCCACTTTGTACCTTGCTATCCTTTGGGCTAGAGAGAATGGATGGAGTCCCTAAAGTTAACCATTTTATGCAGTGTAAACAATCAGGAAGCAGCAGAATTCTATCGTTCTACCGAAGGTAACATCATTATCTAGTACGACTACCTTGTTCCATTTTGCCTTCGTCGCACCAACTGGAAATATGCTTTCCAAAGCCAAGACAACCGATCAACATTAACACTTTCAGCTTTCACATTGTCAAAAAGCAGGCTGTTTAAAAAGTATTCTGGAGATTTACGTAAGCGGTGCTTCAGAAAAGCAAATATGCGACTCCGGCACCGCTAGTCATTTGGGCGTAGCCCTAGACAATCTTGATCTAGGTACTTATCTCACAGGGTCTCCGATAATTCCAAAACAAAATCTCGTGATCTTGTTAGAGTAAAAATCGCGCTGAATTCCAAACCACAGCAATGTTTGTTTGTTTGGACTCAAGTAAGCATTCTTCCGCGTTTCATCAAAATAAGTATATTGGTTAAAGTATACGAATAAAAATCTGAAGCACACTGCGTTCACATTAAATCATCGTATACCTTCAAAAATGTGTGATTAAATTTAACCCAGAATATGTTTAGTGACACACTGGTCAGACTATCGAAGCTGAAAAAATACCCAAATATAGCCATTCTGGCCGACAGTCTAAATATTCATCTTGGTCATCATTCTCTGGATGAAGGCAGCTCGATGATGTGCATGGTATCCGGAAGCAACGTTTAATCAATGACTAATGAATATTGAAAATGTGCACACCCCATGCATCTCTTTGCTTTGAGTACTGTACTTTAACATAGAAAGAGACAGTGTGTGGCGTGATGAGCACAGCTCACTTGTGAACACAAATCAGTAAGATGACATTCAAATATAAGTGATGCTAGTCTGCTGAAGATTGCTGCCCCTTTTGGGTAAAAATCCGGAAGCTAATGATACTTGTCTTGACATACACTCAGAAAACAAGCGTTCTATCTGGCAGAATATAAAAACGTTTAATACGAGACGCTGGTGAACAATTTATCCACCGCATATCTGGTGAGTAAACCCACTTAACACTACGAGCAAATCACAATAGCTACAAAAGCTTGTTATGCTGATGTAAATCCGGTACAGGTTCTGCACTTACGACAGAAATGGAGTTTTGTTACAAGGATAAACAATATGAACAGGTGCCGTTCGGTTCCACCTGACTAAATACGATGACGATTGTAGGAAGACTGTTAGCCAGTTTACGCAAAGTCAGTGAATACCACTCGGTCAAACATTCGAAACAGATGAAGCAAGGCCTCTTATATATGAATAGAAGTAATCCATTTTCCCTATCTCTTGGTTGTGCCGATCATTGAGTTGGTGTCAGTGGGACCAAAATTTAAGCTGATTATTTTCCTGTCACCAGCCAGTTGTTTCGACTTGACGGGTAGGCCAAACGTTTTGAAAAATAGTCCTCCTAACCTCATCCAGATGACATGGGCGGTGGGGCCTGAATAAACGTTGATTACGTTCAAGGGTAGTAGACACATGTTGGTATCCGAATTGAAAAAATTCTGTTAGCGGATGAAAGAAGTTGAAGAGATACTTCGTGATCAGGACGCATCAACAGTAACTTCCTTTTTCGAAGAAGATGTATTACAACCAGATTATCATCTATCTGCTGTTTACTACGTATAAGCTACACATTGACCTTATTTTTCTATTACTCATTAAAACCAACGGAGTCAGATACATGGGGAGCTGTTGGAATTTCGTTCTGCTTGAGGACGTAGTGACAAGATATAGCCTCGCGCTTACAAACAGCCAACGGTCATGGTCTTTTCAGAACTGAAGGCTTCTTTCGTTTTAGATGCTCGAAACGCTTTTTGCAACAGTCTCTTTCTACAGCGGTTCCGGAAGGGTACTGAGATGCGTTGCCGCCATTGTCTGTTAACCTTATCAGCCAGGTGAGAGTTTGTGAACAATTATTTCAGGCAGTTGTCGTTTACAATTACTTCGTCAGCTGTGTCCTACCCTCCTCCTCCTGTCCAATCCTGTCATGAATGATATTCTGCAGGGTGCTTCTTAGGACTACAGCGACCTTGTTTTCGAGCTTCTTTATGGGGTTTAGTTGACCGAAACGGAGTAGGCAGACGATATTAGATGGCTTAGTCCTTCTGTTGAAGACGTGCAAACCACGCAGAGTAAGTTTAAGGAAGCGGCCAGTTTGTACAGAATGCGCTTAGCACTTTTGCAGTAGAGCAGTGTTATTTCAATCCCACTTACAGGCTTTTTATCGCGGGCAATTCTCTCGAAACCGTGGTTCACTCCTCATTTTCGAATAGTATTATCTAATCGGCTTGTAATAACACTGATCAAAAGTTGTTGAGGATAGTGAAGATTTGATTTTGTTTTGCCAACCTGCTTAATTTGTGTCTTTCGGTAGTCACTGAAAGGAGGGGTCTGCCGTGATTGTGTACATTCTGTTCTGCCTCGTAAATTTGGCACACCTGTCCGTGATAAAGACTTGCTATGTTTGACCATCAGTGTCTCTGCCAAGTAGTCCATATCAAAGATGATTGCATGAACATCATAGCAGTTCACCAGTGTTAATTCGGGACATTTGACTTATGAGTTCCGTTGGTCAGTCAATCACACAACTATATTTGGGGGTTGGGTCACGTATTATGCTTGCCATCGAGGCGTTTATCGCACCGGCCATTAGGTACTATGACCATTATTTGCTGGGCATAACCAGGTGGTGGTCATGCGACCAAGGATAGTGACTAGGGTCCTCGTGAACATTCACACTGTTAGTTACAAACGTCGACGGAGATGGCGAGTTTGCAATCGGTGGCAAGTCGGTAATCATAAAATTTTCAATTCTTCGGCCCGAAACCATTTTATCATTTTTTACTTCTTCTGGTCGTTTTCTCCCAGGAGTTTTTATAGGTTGCTATTGTGAGAGATTGTGGCCCGAGCCACAGTGCATTCTGTTGTTAGGCTGATGATCACCATGGATGAGTGGTAAGTGAATACTGAATGGTCAAGTAATTTAAATGCACGCAAGGTAACGATATTGTGAAGGGAACACCTCAGCAACTGCATCTTCTACCGAGACGATCGGGCAACCTGATCATAGCTAACAAGCGAATGTGGTTGACCGTTCACATATGATAATTTGGTCGTGCCTAATGTGAGGTCAGTGGTGCAGTGGTGAACACGGTTGTCTCTTGAACAGCGTGTCCGTGATTCTAGTCCCAGCAGTGGCGATGATATGCACTACTGACGAGCTCTAATGAGAGCGAAACTCGAGTCTAGTGCTTCTGCACTTCGAAAGGGGTTGACTGGAAAGTCTGTGGGAATGCGACAGCTGCGATTAATTGTGGGTGATGTTCAACTTGAAATCATCCATTAGGTTTGTTTTCGGTGGGACTAGGACGATGATTAGTCCGATGGATCATTTCGGCTTGATGAGGTTTTCTATTGAAAGCCTTGAAAATTTGCCCACTAGAGCAGTGCATTGGAATTTTCTCGCTTAGTACTCTATGTAACTATCTAGAATTGTTGTCGATTAATCAACCTTACCTTGTTAACCCGATTAAAACTTTTAACAACTTTTCACTAGCCAAAAATATTCAAACCTGGATCTCCCATCTGCATTTAGTGTGTGTTTAGGGGACAGAGAAAGCTCTCATCAATTTCACAGAACGGTTCTCACTATGTCCGGAGTTTGGTTGGGATCAAACTGACTTAAATGTGAAGTGTTGCCTGGCGCTAACTAGTAAACAAAGCCATCAGATCTCTGCAGATTTCCGGAAGTGTGTTGTGAGGCGCATTGAGTTTTAAGAGCACTAAGTATGCTTGCTAGTCGATCGAGTAAATGCGAACTACATTGGGCATTTGTCCACAGTAAACGACAAGTTGTGGACAAAATTTTTCATCGCCACTTAGGAATTTCTTCACACTCCTACATTCCAAAACTAGCAATGCTGCTTCAGCAGAAGAAACAAATAGTATCAGTATGTCATTTATTCCAGGAAGACATCCATCACATTGATGAAAGCATCCCATGAGATAGCAAGAAAATATAATCAGTTTTTCCTGGCAGACTTCACTTGAAATTTATTTACTAGTTAATTACACGAAAAAGTAGATACCACTGGCGAATATTTTTTGACCTGACGGCTAAGCGTAGGAACCGTCAACGGAGTAGTTAGTAGTGGGTCTCACTAACAATACACAAGTCACGGAAATGAAATTACTGTCACTAAGAAGGTGCCCAAATGGTAGTGTAGACACTTATTAACCATTCACCATGTTTGCGAGAAAGTGAGCTCGAATCTTTAATAGCTAAACATACTTATCTCATAAGTTGCAGTCGACAAGCCAGTTTTGTAACTGTCACACAAAATAGCAAACATCAACCAAAGCCAAATATGCAAGTGGGATAAAGTTATGAGAAAGTCCCATCTAAGCGACCACTAACAAGCGACAGCCAAGTGTTTCAACCAAGTTGAGCAGGCTACCAAATCAAACCTTTGAATTATCAAAAGACATCGAAATTGTTAGTCGGATAAAGGTAGCTCGTTTATATTTCATCCACTTCAGTCTGAGTCCTTTAAACCGTTGAAAAATGAGTGTGTACTTACTGAGAAATGTACAGTTTCACTGAAGATAATTTGATTATATAATAGAGAGCTTTCGGTACTCACGTGCATTGTATACTGTGCTACAGGGCACTTAAAAATAGGAATAAAAAAGAAACGGCAATCGTGACCGTTTATTTCAGAAATTGTAAGTATAAAATTGTTACCAATAACCAGTGAAGCTGAGATTGTGGTAGAGATGAAGGAATGTTGTTTAGACGTTACCGATGAAACGTGAAACGTGCATACTTCATGTAAAGGCGTGCTACAATTAGTACGGAATATCGTACATCACGTTGGAGTTATCTGGACGACCATGTCGATTGCCGACTGGGAACAGTATCAGGAATACCTGTAGCAATTCTCCACTCGAATTAAACTACTGATGTCATCATCACGATACATTCGAGTATGTTTCAATGCATTTGCATTGCAAACGATCGTACTGTAAGATTGATTTTACTTTTTATAAGTTCAATACCTTATCGCTGAACGCAGTCAACATCCATCTCATTGGCTTTTCTGTTGACTCCGAGTTGTTTGAGCTGGAGGTCGAAGTTTTGCTAGACTGTTTACTCCAGTCAATGAGATAATGACAGATATCGTCAACTGTCGTAGTGGTCTCAGCAGAATTAATGCTTATCTGATTGGTGCTGGATCTAGCAAATACTATGCAATTAAATGGCACGGTATTGTACTTGTTCTGCGTTATAAAACAACTAGGCGAAAACTGACGAACTAACTCTGGAAATTTGTTAACTTGCCGTACAATCTCGAAAGATATTCAGACCTTATTTAAAACACAATTAGGAAAGAGCATGAAAACATGACCCGTATGATGACGGCATTTTTGTGTGTCTACTGCTTTTGTGTTCATTCCTGGGTTTGGAGATGGCCAGTCAATTCGCTGTATTGACTTTTTGGTTAGTAAGAGTTGACAATGTAATTTTCGGTTACATTTGTTTGGCTGATCGGATTGAGCAAAACTACTGGTTTATTTTGTCTACTGCTAGCTGATTGGCCGATGATACTCCCTGAAATTCCCAACTACAAGGCTAATACTCCGATTGCCTGTTTTGTGTTTTAAAGCGGAAAATGAATAACAGAACGGATAGGTTTTTCTCTAATGCGATTGAGAAATCTGATCAAAAATATACTTTGTCTGAAGACAATAATTTGAATCAAAATACGAACGGTATGGGAGCATCCGTTAAACCGAAGGCACCCACAGTGAAATCAGAACCACTGCGCGCGTTGTTTGCCAAGCGATTTTGGAAAGACGAACTTAAACGTTATGCCGTTAAATCAACAGAAATGGAGTCATCCCCTCCATCATTTAGCTTTGAAAGCCGGGCTACTTCTTTCACACAACTGATCACTGACCAGCCATGCTTTAGCGAGCAGTCAATTCAGGAAAAATCTGCGGCTTGTGGCGACAAAACACGCAAATATACTCGAAACAACTGGACGTCATCGGCCCCCTTGAGTCCGGTGAGACGTAGGCTTCAACGTCAATTGGCAACCGGTGGGTTTCGCAATCAATCTTCTCTTCAGAGTTATCACTCACCGAGAATGCATAGTTTTGAAAATTCCCAACAGTCTGTGACGAAAACTCCTCAAAGCCCAAAAATTCTAACGTCCGCCATAAATTACATACGAAGACAATTATCCCACGGTGAAATTTATTCAATGACCCAATCAAAATAGTAAGCCATTTGTTAATATTTCGGAGATAAATTCGAACATAACAGCTGTCCTACAACACCATTTTTTTGTTTGGGCCTTATTTTTTGGAAATTTGGGGTCAGTTTAATTATAACGCAAAATATAGTGAACACCTAATGAAACGTTGATCAATTTTCTAGTTGGATTCCCTGAAATTCAGCAAATGTTTGCCACCTTTTGCAACGTTTCATTTTGATGATATTCGCATCTACATTTGCTAAGGTAACAAATATTTTTACTGAGCGAATAGAACCGTAGAACTTTTGAAAAGGAGTGAGACTGTCAGTTTTGTCAATGTGGTCATTGTGTCCATAGATCGTGCAGGTGTGATTTTCAAAACCTTTTTGTATTGCAAATTATACGCTCTTACAGGCAACAGTATGGTCCAACATTCAAACTGAGCTAAACAAAAGTTTTCTATGGGGATGTTTTTTATAAATGCGACAAGCCCTCCTTCTCAGAACAAGAACCGAAAATATAGTCAAAGTAATGATTTACTTGGTGATTGTCTGCAATAGCTACACTCATTAACAACAGCAAGAAATGAGACGTTTTAATAAATGACTATTTTAGAAATATGCAGTACATCCAGCACAATATAACAAAAAGCTTTCTTCACGATTTTTTATAAAATACTGCAGATGTCATATTGTATAATGTTACTTGAAGTATGTTGGGTATATTATACATACTATGTGGTCAAGCATGCAAAAAAATAGTAAATAATACTATGATTTTATGACTATATACACTTAACTCCATTATCATTGATACTTTATGATAAATATGAATAAAATGTCGTCGTCTGTCTGCTGAGATCGTATGCACGATAATGTATCACTGAGATAATCCAGATAGTGCGTCAAATTACCATGCTATTTTTATCTCCCTCCTACTCACGTTTCTTTCTTCCATCATTTATTTTGTTGGGAAGATTGCGAGTGGCACTGTGCTCCCAGTCATCTAGTAAATCTCAGGTGGCGACTGTCTGTTTGTTAGGATTCAACAATTACTCATCTACAGGGAGTTAATCCAACTCGGGGCGCACTTCTTCACATAAGGCAGTCATTGGCATAGTCATTAATGAGTTACACAAAAATGAGATATTTTATCACCCTTGATGTTCTGATTGCATTCGGGAATTGTTTTCATACTGTGCTTAAGCGTCCCTATCGTTAACAAGATAAGCGACTAGTATTGTTGTGTTAGTTGCTACAACTATCCGTTTAAGAATCTGCTTACATTATTTTGCTTCAAAGCTGTTACAAATTCCTTTATAAAATAACCGCAACGTTGCCATGTTCCTTGAGAAAAATTGGCTTCACATCCTCATATTTCGTATTTAAGATAACAAATTGTGACTCGTATTTTCTTAAGGACCTTTAGCTGAGAAGCACTTCGTTTGGATGTGTCCACGTTTTTTCCACAATAAATATGCCCGTTGGTGATTTTACAAAAATAACCTTACCTGATTTTCATCAACATATCACGAGATGCTGCCATGGCATTGGCATGATTCAGTTTATTTGCGTCATTAATCGCCAACGCGGAAAGTAAAGCCTATAACTGTTGGGCGGTAGTAGTGGGTGTTTAACAGCAGTTTGGATTTATTACAAAAATCTGGAAAGAACATGGTATATATTTGTAGTTATTAAAATAGGTTTGCTTGCATTTCTTTATGGAAGGTAGGCAATTAAAAGCAGCATGTCCAGCGATTAATATGTGTGTATTGGTGTGCAAATACTTCACAGAAATTTTGATAAAATTGAAAAATCGACGTGTTTTTGTGTTCATTGCTTCTTTTGTTCGCGTTGAAGGAAAAATGACGTTTATTTAACTTTTCTCACGTAAAAGACAGCAGTTGAGTGCGAAGGAAAACACTGGTATGATGCATGCCAAAATCAAACGGCTGAACGCTTTGAAGTAACGCAATATTGCAGCCAAAACACGGATATTTATGTAAGAAATTAGCAAAAATAAACGGATGCATCAACATTAAAGGCTGTCCTTTTGAGATACCAAATACGAGTGACTAAAATGCATTTTAGTTTCAACTGTCCCCTTGTTAAATGCGGACGGATTAGAGCCATGGACTTTCCGTTAGTGTCAGTCTTTTTCACAGAGTTAGAAAGTGCGTTGAAGACTGACATAATTTGTGTCACTACCGATATCACGCTGGTTTATTATATTAAAGCCACTGCTAGACAACAGCGAAATAGGAAGTTGAAATGTGCTACGGTTACAACTGTTGCACAAAAGTTGTGGAATTTTGTTTTAAATAAATTCAACGGAAACTTAGTTCATTAGATGGGATAGATTGGTAGCTCAGTTAATCCTTTTCTTCTAGACGCCCATATCTACTTGCTTCAAAACATAGATGTGTATTTAAAAATCGGCCTAAATACAGCTGTGAGTCAACGGGCAAGTTAAACGAGATGGTCAGCTGACTCAAATTACTCTACGACTTCACGTCGCACACATCGTTTGTAAAAGTATAATTAAGGTGAGAGCGGAAAGCAACAATTCTTAAATGGAAACTACAAATCACTCTGAATAATGAATAACGCTGAAAGTGCGTGTATGATAGACATTCATATTGTAATCTATGTTTTCCGACAAGCCAGTTCAGACACACAAAACCACCAGCTAATCATTGAAAAATGCTGAAATGTTTTTTTGCAGTCATATTTCTGTAGTTAACGTTTGAGTTTGTCAATCCCAAAGGACAAGCACACTTTTACGTGGGTGTGACTCTAATGAACATGGTCCATTAGCAATTTTAGAAAAGATATAACATTAACCAAAATACAACGTAATCTTCATTCCTGATGTCACATTTGGTGTTTACTAACGGCCATCTGTCAACCATTCGTGGGCTGCTGTTTCGATTCAAAAAACTGTTAAGTTACTACTCACGAATTTACTGATTCTGAAAAGATGAATTTTTATCGCGAATTTGAATAACGAGTTGATTTCCATCAAAACGCTCTATTCTATATCTCAACAGCAATCAGTGTGTGATAGAATATGTAAGTTTAGTTCCTCGGATACGAATATCTGACTAGGAGCAACAGAAGTAATGTCAACTTTATGTTGATCACAGTTTTTAACCACAGATTAAATAATACCTATTTATTTGCAGATTGACTCTGGTTACAGGGAACACTGCGAGCATTTTTTAAAGTTTCATCTGCATCAGAATGCCGGTGCTGGTTTCCATATATAAGGAAACAGAGGCAAAAGTCCACGAGTGCCAAAATACTATATAAATTGAATTGGTAGCGATTTTGTTTTCTTCTTAAGTTAGATGTGTCCGTCCAGACAATCCTTAAAACAAAAAGTGATGCATTTTTACCCATGGATTTCAATCTCTAAAGTGGCCCACTCCAAAGGGATGGGAATCGCTTTATAATGTCCAAAGTTTTATAGATACAAAATGACCTTGCATATAGGTTCCAAGCAGATAGTTGTCTGGTGTAGTCTGTTGGCCGTTCTTGGTGGCTGAACAGAGTTCGGACAGGGTAATCCTAAGTGTTGAAAGTATTCCTTCGCAAGTTTTATGACATGGGGTCACTCGACTTTTCATAATTATCTGAATCTCAATGTTCCAAAAAAGTACACTACTACTGAGTTTGGCTAACGGTTCGAAGACCCAACACGTCACAATGTGTCCGTGACGTTTATAATTTGAACTCAACCAATGACCACAATTTACAAAACCGAGCAGTGCAATTGACAACCAGACGCATCAAGAAATTGCAAAGATTAGAATGACCATGATGCTGCCTGGATGACAACGTAAATTAGAACCTGCGATTGTTGTTAAATGCTATTTAATAATTACGATAATCAGGTCAGTCTGTGACCATATCATTTATATTGCTTGATTATCACACAACTGTCCCATCGAGGTAAGTGTGACAGTTTCAAAGAAATCATCTGCTGAATTTGCAAACCGTTGTTATTATTATTATTATTATTATTATTATTATTATGACAGTTTTGTTTCCATTTGCTGCGGTCATAGGTTATTTGCTGCCACCAGTCAGCGGTTAAAAGACTGGAAATTGGAAAAGTAAAACTGTGTCAGCTTCTCCTAAGCTAACCATACTTTATACCTTGCGTAATTTATTTTCCCCCCAAACAAATGAAGTTGGACATATGGCTTTGAATCGTTGAGATTTTGCAAAGTTTGTGGTTGTTTTGAAGAAACGCAGAAGTTTAGTTATTGAGAAGTCCCAATTTACGGGATACCTGTCACTTACCTCCAAATGAATAAAAGGTTAGTCACAAACCAAACAGGTGACACTTATGTTGGGTATAAGTGCCGTTAGATTATGAACCAATGTTTCGTTGAAGGGAAAATTGAGAGACATGTTCTGTTTTCCAGAGCTATTGCACATTCATTTGCCTTAAGCCTGAAAACATACGATTATTCTCGTACGGGTTTTACCCTAACATATATCTATCATATCCACAAAACTGCTGGAGAAGGTGTTTGGAAACTTTTGTCGCGGAAGTTTGTTTTAACTTAGTTGGGCATCATCGGTAACAGGTGTACCGGTAAATCAAGTTCACGAGTCGTTGGTGCTTGTTGCGACACTTGCATATTTACTTACCTACTGCAGGACGGGCTGTAGTTTCGTGTCATAACATCAAAACGCTTGTGTGCTAATACAAAGAGGTTAGTTGATGGCTTTTTCTTTTTTAAGTCGTTATTTGAATGTTTAACGCTTGAGCTGAAGGACTTCCAAAGTGATGATCTGCCCCGTCTAACAGATGCTACTGACCATGTACACGTCGAATCATAGATTATGACATCCCGAAAATTTACTTGAACTTTCAAATCTATCAAAAATTCACTGAGTACCCCCAAATACACCATTGTGGATTTATAAACATTGCGAGTTCCACACTGAAACCACCCTCTGTAACTTCTTTCTACAATGTCCGTTCCATCACACCAGGTTCCACTGTTTAGTCATTATATCTGCAAATACTTTTCACTAACCTCGTGCCAAAATTGATGCAAAGTGAGCACTGGAAGTTGTCTCTTCTCCGAAATTGTCTTTGTACTTTACCTTATGCAATCTGAAGTGTACTATGCATAAACACAGAATACGTTTGTGTAACCACACAATTACACACAATTACTCGTACGAAAGAAGAGATCTGTTTTGAATGTATGGATAGTGATTTCAATTAGATAACCAACCAGAAACATCTTTATGGTACTTGACGGAGCCGTTGTCTTAATTAGACTTCTTTTGATGAAGATCTGTAATCAGCTTCATAATGTTTCTTTATGGAACTCTCTTTTCTGATAGGTGGTTAAACTGTACTCTATTTTCTAGGAAAACGTTAGTAAATTGTTCGGAGTTTATTATTTGATACAGTACATGAATCATTTTTGAAAATTTTATTTGGTCCAGCGTATTACAAGTAGAAACACTTCGTTAGATTCTCAAAACCATATTCATTTTGGACACTTGTGGATAGTCGTAACAAAGGTAACTGGTTACAAACTGAAAAAGTAAACTGATTTTCATAAATATGATAAATTCATAGATGAATTGTTTCGTTTTTCTAAATATAGAAAAATATTGACTTAGTTTTAATGCATATTGTTCATCTTTTTTATATATGTAAAAGATTTTTGCAAAGAATTTCACAAACACAAAAATAATCTCAACCAAACGGTTGAAAACAGTGGCTAAATTACTTCAGTTTAACTTTGTGCGCACTTATCTACTTAGACGTCGTGGACACGGGTGAACACCTTGATACTAACAGACACAAAAATTTCCAGTGAATACTATTTTTATGGAATGCATTTAGGTCTTGTGATCATCCTTAGTTAGAATCTTGACTGGGTTCATTATCAATCACAGGCGAAAGATCTCTATATATTATCGTATTGTAAACCAGAACCCAAGGTAGTTCACGTTGTTGGAACATACAAGATAACAACTTTATCATTGTTATTCTATGGTCCCACATAAAATTTGACGAAATTTGTATTACAGTGTTTGCTTGGTGTTATCGGGTATTACGTAGTTTTGTTTCAGCCGTACCTTTACGACAAAAGAGCCACGATTTGAAAGTGTGGCATGAGTTTTGTTTCTTAGAGAATAACCAGTTGTGCAGCAGAACACTGTTGTAGTAGGTGTTCATATATCGTCAGTTTGAATGTATCGAGTCAACCACTGATTGTCAATTTACATCAACTGTGCTGTTATAAGCACAACACCCCTCACCTTGATCATGACTTACCGTACAAATGACACTGTCAGATAGACTTTGTAGCTGTTTGGATTAAATTGTTAGCAGCAGTCTGAAGTGAAGTCAAGCCATGATTATTTTTTAATGTTCATTTTTTAACCAAACCGCTCATTACGTGTGAACTACTTCGGAAATATTGTTGTTTATCTCATTTTCAACAGCAGTATTCTCCGGTAGTTAGGCTGATAAGGCATTCATCTCTGCAAACGAAGCTGGCCTATTCGGAGGTGAAGTCGAGTATCTCCGCTTTTAAGAAAAACGTTAATTTTAAAGTATCTGTCGACATGTGAGATTGATGAGTAAGTGTGATTTTAAGAGTCGGCATTCACAACTTACGTAAAAAAAGTCGTTAAATCCTACCATTAATTCAACACATGTTCAGTGCTTCTGCAGGAGGTGGTTTAACAAGAACACTAAATTGCTGACCAGCACAGGAAGAAAAGTATCGTAAGATTAATTTTAGCAATGGTATAATATCATCCATTAAAGCACACTGTATCAATTTTTTCTCACATCAAACAAAAGCAATTGGCCGATTTTGCAGTCACACAGTCAGTACTCATCTTCAATTTCTTTTCATGCACGCAGCCAGATTCAAGTGATCATGCACCACACTGGGAAAGCACTTCACAAAGGTGGTTGTTTGACATCGCCGGCCATAAGTTAAATTAACTTGCCATCACATTCCGTTTGTTCGACAATCATCCAACCTATCGCCTCTAAAATCATGGCAGTATTTAACTTGGCTTCTTCCTTGATAGCGCGCTATAACAGTCAAACACCTGAGTTTCATTCAGGATTCTTTTTTCTTCTTCTTCTCGGATCAATTAAAGCCTATTCACTAACTTTAAAGTGAACCCTTTGCTTTGCAACCTGCCCTCCATGAAGTAAATTTACGTGGTAATCCATCAATTTGACTCTACACGCTCCAAGGAAATCGCATCGAAAAAAAACGCTGTTTCACTGGTTAATTTTTGTTGAAGTTGTCTTTCCACATAATGCGTTACAGATCTCGTTTACTCACCCGAACGTGGAAGTAATGTTTGACATGTTAAGTTGTGCAGAATTATGGTTGTATCAAACTATGAAACAAAGCTTACAAGTGGAGAGAGAAGTCAGAAACGGTTTTTTGCACAGTGTATCCCAAAAGCTTATGTTGACATATTTGAAGCTACATTGCTGTGCAACCTAACTGGTAAGTGCTATGGGAGGTTTCTGCTAAGAACCGAAAGCCCGAAGCAAGAAGTTTTTCAACTTGTTATCTTTGATGTTCCCTTGAATATGTTCCGTCATATACTAGGTTTTTTCAACTTTAGGAGTAAAATTAGTTGTTAATGTAAGCAAAGCTTGGTTTCTTGGTGGACTGGTGTGTGTAACGGCTGTGTTGACACTCTAGTATATTCCAGTAAAAACCTTACATTTTTGTTGTTAATCTCTTAAACTTTCAAACACAAACAAAGAGAAAACTGTATTACTAAAAGAGAAAGATGTCCGTTTTTGAGTTCTCGTTGTACTTCATACTTAACTTCTGATTTATGGTCGAATTGTTAAGTAAAAATAACTCACAGATATCTAACACGGTTTAATATTCAACACGATAGACAGCCCCGTATCACAAACTTGTTGAACTGAGCGCACCACACAGATATCCAAAAACGATGTTTTGTTATTATCAAGTTAGAAACCAGTCAAATGAGTGAGAATATTTAACATTGAAACTGTAAGATTATCGTGATGTTTTAAAGTAATATCATCGTGATCAATGTGAATCAATCCCAAATATAATTAACAGCTAGTTTGTTAGAAAAGTCACGTGATACAAATGACAACCCTTTTTTATTTCTCACACTCCTGTTGATCGTAAACATGCTACCAGCTTGAATGGAAATACAATGAATCCCAGCAGAAAACCACTAGATGCCGAAGCTTCATAACTGTTGAGCTTGTCTTGTTTTATTTTAGTGGCCGTTTGATACCAATTAGCTTCGGTCACTTTAGAGAACACGTTTACGGTAGCCACGTGTTGAAAATCAAGACACTGCAATGAACAAAGTATATGGTCAACTGGTATCAACTGTTTTCGAGACAGTTGTATTTGAAAAGTTGAAATTTATCAGTCTCACAAACAGAATATCTTAGAAACATATATGGTAAACTCTGGCTGGCAGAACACATGATGCCAAACATTTACCGATCGAAGCGCGCGTACTATCTAAACGAGACACATTTTGCTTTTACAAAATCCAAAATGCTCTATTTTGGATAAAAATAGGAAGTCCTTTGTCCACGACCAATCCATACACAATGTGAGACAAATATTTGCAAAAGCTAGCCCTCCTAGACTCAAAATAAATGTGGTTTGGTGCTCAGTGGTGCGTATCCAACCAACCAGAATGAGTGCGTAGAATTATTGTCGTTGGTGTTATTTAACTTGCGGTATTTACCGGTCACTCAACCTTTGCTAATTACTACTCAGACAGCCAGTTGGCCTTACATTCGATCCAGAAAAATTTCAATCAAGCTTGACCCTCTGAACGAGAAAAATGATAGTAAGCAATTGATTGAAAGGTGAACGGCAAATTGATGAAACATTCTCTTGGCAGGAGGGCACTTCAGCATTAGTATGGAACCTCTTTAATGTAAAACAACAGTGAATAGAAGCGGGCGTGCGTTTTCATCTGGCAGATAGAAATGAATGGGTTGGATTTCCTGGATCCCGTGTTAACTGGTTTTAGACAAAATTACTTGTTAAAAGTGCATTCTGTAGCAATTCCACCTATTTAGGGAAGCAGGATGTTACGTGAAGATTAAGCACTAGCTATCCGATTTAACTCCAGGACGGAATTTTAACTGGTCGTGTAAGAAAACGTTGCCATTCGAGAAGAGTATTAACAGTGGTAATTTTGGTCCTTTCTTGACTAGTCAAGTCAGATGGTGGGGCTGTGGTATCAGTTTAGACAGAAGGATGACAGGTGAAGCAACCCACTGTGTGAACTACGTGATGAGTTAGTTTATTGTTTTGTTTTGGTGCGTTTTGTGTATGTTGATTGAAGAAAGTTTGCGGCAGATGCCATTAGAAAACTGGTTGATGTACCCTGATAAATGTCTCATTCCTGTTCTTAAAGAAACAATGTGCGAAATGAATTCCTGTCGCAAAATTTGTTCGCAAAGTATTTTGCTTAAACAAACAAAAAGAAACCAGTTTTCCAAACGACGCTTTGTTTGTTTCAGAAAGTGAGATCAGACAACCAATTCTAGCGTTTCTTAACAATAGTGCACAACAATGATATTGTATTCCATCGGATGGCAAGGTTGAACAGTATTTTCTTCCGTTGTCATTAGTAATCGATGCGAGCAGTAGCTTACACTTGATGTGAATTGCAATAGTTTTGTTCCAGTCTGTTTACACAGAAATATTAATTTACTGTTAGCTCATGAAAACGTCAAAATTATATCGTTCTGACAGCTCCAGGAATAAGTTCAGTTGACTCGATAGTAAAAAATATATTGAAGTTTAGGTTTGTTTTCACGTAGCTCCATAAATCTTGATCAATCAAACTGGCCGTCTTGGAAGACAATCTTTCGAATTCGACTCTTTAAATAATGTGTAAAAGCGACGATTGCTTATAAAGCATCCCTCTAACTTCTGCATAAACAGCTTCACCAGCAATGGAATCTGGTTGCCCGCATACATGAGTAGTTGAATCTGAGAATGATAATTATTGTTTTTTGATACATCATATCCTTCATCAACCGTGTTTTTACTTTTAGCTCGAAAGACTACAATCTGGATGCTTATCATCGTCCGTTTGATGGTCCTGCGCACAAATCCACCAGCCAAGTAAGCAATGTGGTAATGTAAACGATCCGCGCCAGCTACAATTAACAGTATAGATTGTAACAGTTATACATTTGTGTTCTCTAACGATACATTTCGTACATGCCAAACAAAATGGAAGTCTGGAGCGGGGCAATTTTTTATTTGTTGTCTTTAATGAATTAATCTTAATTAACACACAGTGTGCAGTGATCAACATCAATTGTGAACAGTTTATTTTTACAGCTCAAAGTTTGCGCCATTTAATTATCACTTACACTTATTTTGATACAAATCTATTCTTCACTTTCGTGTCCGGAAGTTGGCAATTATTTGGTCAGCAGA
Organism: Paragonimus heterotremus; assembly: GCA_013368495.1. NCBI lineage: Eukaryota > Metazoa > Platyhelminthes > Trematoda > Plagiorchiida > Troglotrematidae > Paragonimus > Paragonimus heterotremus. Next base: position 185,128 of record LUCH01000131.1, on the reverse strand, counting down.
CGTGCTAACACCTGCTAATAATTTAAATTAAATTTTCAAAATTCTTCAAAGATGAACATGAGTTAAACATGTTATCCCATCTGGCAACTGACATCTTTATGTTTCAAAATGTTCAAAAACTCTATAATATCATCTTGAAATTGAAAAAATATTCCCAAGTAAGTAACGTTACGTACTCTGGTGCTATTCACAGCATACAATTAACACACCGGCTTTCTCGCTTTCCAGTTGAATGGGGTTGAATAGATTAGTTTGCTGTGTACGAATAATCTAACACGACAGCCTAATAAAAGCGTAGCCAGAAGTATAGATCTGGGTCTGACAAGGGTGTGCATAACTGACGAGCTGTAATAATAGCAAAAACTATGTCTAGTATTTTTTCGAAATGGGCAGACCGGAAATTCCGTGACAATGCGATAGATGCAATCACCTGTGAGTGACTTTCGATTTTTATGAGAATATAACAGTCGTTACCAAAGGCTCACACAAAAATCAGCAGTCGCCAGCCACCAGCCTACAACACCACTATTTTGGCTCGAAGATGGAATGATGTGGACAAACACAAACGCCACTTTTTCTGACAGGCTTATTTCGGCAATGTTATTTAGCAACAACCTTATTTATATGGGGCAACATTGTGCAATATTTCGAAGCAATGCTTAACATAAAATGTTTTTCACAAATTTACAGTCAACAGGTATCTCACATTAAATGGGACTGGAGCCAATTTTCGCATTTGATGGCACGTAGATATATACAATTAACCATATCAGTCGTAGCTCACAAACTTTGGTGACGAGGAGTGGAAGGCCTTGAGTTGCACGAACGTTCTGTTTGCTGTATGCCGTAGAAAGGTTCTCTTTATATCGCGGTTGACAAGTTTCAGTTTATGGATGCAGCGTGATTAATATATTCATAAGTGAAAGCTTACCTAATTCACACACTGATCTGGTTTTTGTAAAGGTTTTGCAAGTACGTGTTAGTTTACTGCAGAAATAAGTAGTACAATAAAATTATTGGCTGGATTAACCTTGGTAGTCTTTTCACTAGGTTGTTGGTTTTACAAATTAAGTCATTATGGAGAAATATTCGTTCTGTTACGTTACAGTGATAGTTGCGTATAGGCTAGTCAATTCATTCCTGTCAAAGTTTACAAAGTCCCTCTATTATCCAAAACAGTTTTACCTATGCAAGACCGGTTTACATGTGCTAGAATGATTTCGTTGACCTGGAAAAATAACAGTTCTGTTGCTTATTGTTACCACGTTTTTGTAGCGTATCAAGTGACACGTTAGATCTGCAACGGCTGAAGACTTTGATGTATGAGAATTTTACAACAACTACTTAAACACCCGAGAGACGGTAAACCTTTACTATAGTGGGCGAGTACAGAACAGTCGGTGGAGACGTGTTCTCACTCGTTTTATTTATTTCATTTTCCGGTTGTCCAGGGTATGCAGGTTCACTGCTTGCTATTGTGAGCTGAATGCTGGACGCACTCTGTTAATTGCGGTACTGCTGTAGTGAAATTATCTGTAAACATTTTGTCAGATTGCCTTGTGACATAATCTTGTCTTTTACACTTGTAAACTTAGGTGTTTTCATCCTGTAGTAGCGTTTAAATTATGGAGCTCACAGATATCTGTAGAGTTGCACTGGTTATAATGCAGTCTTCCGAAATGCATTTGTAGCGTGCGTGCGAATCAGTCAAGTTCTGCTGTCTGTAGGAGCGAAATGCGATATTCAAGAGCTGAATGAATTTAAAGTTGTGTTACCAAGTGTGAAGTTTCCGGGCTCTTGGCTGATAGAGCACTTGCCGAGTTCTGGCATGCTGTTTCTGTCACTGGTTCGAATCCAGTCGAAGAATTGATTTTTCACAATTAAATGTCATCCGAACTATTAACTTTGCCAAACTACTCATTAGTAGCCCATTCCATTCGCTTAATGGTAACTCGCCCTAATATTATCTCATACTAGCTACCGTTGCAGCTGTCTGTCTGTTTCCTCTTTACCAATTTCTTAACTTAATATACACGTAAAAGCCTCTGATAAGTCCCATCCCACAGGCGAAGAAACGTGTTATATTCAAAAGTTTTGGGAATTTAATTAACTTATAAACATTTTATAATGTGAACAAACCAAAACGGTTCAAGATGATGAGAGATTATTCTTAAAGACTTTACGGTATAAGCTACCAAAGAAATGTACTGAAAAATTCCACAGATTACATTTTGTGAAACAACTTTGTTTAAGAACCCCTGACCAAAGTGGTCTGTGACTACCGGTGAGCTAAAACGACATCTGTAAGGATCAAAAGTCTGTCTAAAAGCTTGAATTAGGTAACGTTAATAGTGATTTAATCGGAACTACTTTCTGTCAGCCATCATACTCGAACTGCATCCCAAATGACATTGTTTCTTGAGACATAGTGAAATTGTTTTATTTTCTACCTCAACGTAGGAAAAGTAGTTTAAAATATAATTTTGTCTTCACACCGCAACAGACGTGGACGTTGAACGACCTCTGTAGAAATGAGATGCTTTGGTTTGGCATTCATACTTATGATCTGCGACAACATTACCTGAAGTTTAGGTTAGGTTGAAAATCTGTTGTCTTTGATTTAAGATTAGTCTATTTTCTTGCTTCATATTATTTGTCATCTTCCCAGTGACTTCCATGGAAGATAATCAAATTTATTAAGACTTTTGCAACGCACAAATTCCAGATGAGTTATATTTCCGTTTCATGGCCTTCCAAAGCTTTTTCATAGTACACCATTGCGATCAACTTTGTCACTGTCAAACTCAGCATGGTATAGGTTTGCAAACTGGCTGATTAAAAAGTCAGAGCCTGAGAAGTATTCGGTAAGAAACGCTTTTTAACAACAGGCACGTGTTGAATGTAAACTTTCAATTATAAAATACTTACAGGAATTGTTGCTGAGAAAATAACTAACAATCCGAAACAGTCGGAAGAGTGTTGTTTGTGTTAAAAGTGAATGCGTTTAAAAAAATAGAGGTAACAGGTTGGACTTGCTACCGAAATTTTAGCACTACTTACGACTCGATTTCAGTAGCATGCGTGATATTCAGCTTGCAGCAAACTTCCGAAGGCAATTACTGTTGCCGTACTCAGGGTATTTCAGAACCCACAGACAAACAGTGAGGTTAAGTATATATGATTAATTAAAGATCTCACACTTAACCTGGGAGTAAACACAAATGGATTTTGCCAGTCACTGGATGTAAGTGTTGCAACTATATCTTCAACTAAAATCGCTTGTGACACATAATAACTGACTGAGTTTCATAAGTCAAATTAAGGTAACCTTTCTTTTAGCTCGAAATGTTAATGTTTTCGTCGAGTAGTTCTCAATCAAGTTGATACCACACGCCTCACTTAAACTGGTGAGAAGTGTTGTGCATGAACATGGTTTACAGTAGATTTAATAGTTTTATTTTCAGAATGCAGACAACCGGTCTCAAGGTAAACCGAGTGGAATTCACCAACAAGCTTACAAAAAAGTGCACGAATAATAAGTGGTAATGACACCGAAATTCTGATCTAAAACATTTTTAAAATAAACTGACGTAAATATTTTAGTGTCGACTGAAAAAATTGAACGAAACAAATTGAGTGAGGCTTTTTCGGTTACTCACAGGTCGCAGTTGTACGTGACTATTCTAATAGGGTTTGCGATGTTCATTTGCTGCACAGTTAATCAGTGACGGACAAGTTTATGCGTTCTACTAAAAAACATTGATTCAAAAGCTATTTGGTAAAATGCTTCTTTTGTTGGAAGATTCGGTCAATACTTCGTGCAAAGTTACTTTTTTTCAAGCCACACGCTCGGATATTGATGCAATAAATTTGCGATTTCGCTTTGTAATGCTGCATGAAAATTTCAGTGATACCAACCGGAACCAGATAAGTTAAACACAAAAGATTTCTAGTAGCTATTTGACAAGCCCCTTAGACTTTCAATCTACTTGCGTTGGAAGATATTCCAGGAAGTATGAAAGGGTTATTGTCAGAAAAACTAGTATCGGAACTTGTTAGTACTCATTACTTTGGTCGTCTCCAGGAAGTGTTTTATTTGAAATTATGGTGAATACATAAAACTCGATGGCTGATATTTAGTGGTTTTATGGTTGTTCCCTAACACAGAATTTGTTAGTGGAAACTAGAGAATATATCGTCCGAGCTTTGGTCTCCATATATTCATTGCTTATGTTTTACACAACTGTAGGAGCTGAGTATGAATGACGAAATCACCTATACACAATGCGGACCAGTCAGCTTACAAATGTATTTTCCATCGTTTTTATAAAATTACTATCATCAGAAACGCAAATTGCTGCGGACGAATAAAAAAATTAAACAAGAAGTGTGACATGAAAAGGATTATTACATTTTGTATAACATTTCCAACCCTTTTAACATCCATACAACTTATGAGAAATTGTCACATACAATGTGTTTTAATGTCTAACAAAACGTTTTTATGGACTGGCTCACGCAGAAGATGATTGTAATGGTGTATACAGAATTGGTTCTCCATGGTAATTAATGTGATCAACCTCGGGTAAAATTCACGGACTCGGTTCTTAAACACAACTTGCAAGAAGTATTAAAACTATTGTGTTATGGGTTCATTTATGCATAGCTCGTTAGAAGAGGAAGATTTTGCTTGTGCGTTCCGGTCTCTGTGTTGGTCAGCAAAATTTGTATTGGACGTTCCGTGGATGCAAATGAAAACGAGATGAAACCAGTGAAGTGGTAAATTCAGTAAAGCTGTTGGGCTACAATCATTTCAGCAACGAACAGTGAAACATATTGAAACAACATTCAGTCAGACATGCGCAGCTGATGGCCTGTGAGATTGAGCTAGTATAACGGTTAGGAAACTTGTGATGCAGGTTGTCTCTCACGTATGTGCCGATCGAATATTACTTTGAAGTTTTCAACCGATTTAGCCGTGGCCACGGAGTTCACCGATTCCTTCCAGTGTGAACAGACCCTAATTGTGAATCAGTTCTTTCTGCAAAGTAACCTATCTGTTCCATTACTTAGTTCACCTTAGTGACCACTTAAACACTCATCTTTACATAGTGAGAATAAATGTGTGTTAATGCATGATTCGGGTTGTGGATTATTTTATGTTAAACATTAGGTCTTCCCTGAGAAGTCTAATTCGTTGAGGATTGAATCTATCCTGACAGTATTTCCGGGCACGACGTTTTCCTGAACCCCATAATTTTTCTGACGGCCCGTCTACGAATACTCAACAGAAGCCAAGTCTTTTTGGTGCCGAAGTTCACAGACCTGCGCGTTCGTTTTTAAGTGTGGGAGATTATGGAGTGAAAACAGTATTTGCACCCTCTCAATCATGACAGTACAACCTGTAGACAGACTCAAACTGTCTGTCACTAACGTCCCTCTGGACCTCGTTCACGTACGGATACCAGCAAGTCTGTGTCGCCAGGCTAATAATCAGTGCAGTTTTGATGGCGTACGTGCATGACTTTACATTTGTTGACAGTGAACGGTGAGTTATTGTTAACGAACCACAGATTAAGGCAATTGAAATCACTCTCTAAGGTTGCCGCATTATCCGGGTACTCTCGAAGTCGCAAATGCTTTGTTTGGTATATCCGCAAGAGGTTTGCAGTTGCAAAGTTTCGGCCTTACATTTTTGTGTGTGCTGTGACTCTCGAGTAAGAAATCTGAAGAGTCAGTATCGGTTCTCAACAACACTGTGTTGCTAGCCCAAAAGGTCTTCTTTGATTAGAGCGGTGGAATAATTGCGCCACATCACATACTCAACAAACGTAAGTTTAGTTCGTCCTCATTGGCACCTGTTCCAGGTGGAACATTTCAATGTAACGAAACGTTTCATTCTATTTCGTGTGTCTGACCTCCTACTGAGCCGAGAACATCTTATCGTAACACAGTTTTAACGTCGTTGGAGAGTTCTTCAAAGATGATGTGCCGTTGATCATCCAGACAGAATGTAGTGAAGGATCCAGGCCATCCAACCTTGCTAAGCTGTATCCTCATTTCTGCGGAATTTCTCTCGTGATAAGCTTTTAGACACGTCTGTTGGTAAAAGTATTTTCTTGTTTCTTGCAGATAGTCGAATTAAATTACTCCGTGATTAGTACGCCTGAGTGGAGCTGTGACATTCACATTTTCTACCACGTAAACCTTGTCGGTAAGAATGCTATCAAGGCAATGCAGGGCCTGTCATACTAGCCACCTTGTATGTTGCAGTATTTCAGCTTTGAGTGTTGCCTCGAATATATCCTCAGCAGAGGATTGCGATGCACTATTGACCAAACGGTTCGTGAAGCTTAGCTCTAGGTGATTAAAATTTCCCATTATCAATAGTTGCGGATAAATTAGAAATTACATTTTACGCACAGTGTTGCACAAAGCCGTGCCGACATCCCTGAGCGAAGAATGTGTTCTGAAAGTCACACCAATCAATCAGGTGTTTTGAATAAAGTTAACTAATTGCAATACTGATTCTGGAAGACGCAACAACACCTTGGCAAATAAAGGACCACCCCCTATTTACCGATTTTCATATCATTGCGGAACACTTCTATGCCGCAAAGAGATAATTCGTCATCCCGCACTTCATCCTCACACCGGGTCTATGTGAAGTTTATTATAAATGGATTTCTCTGAGAAAAGGGTCGTGAAGCTAGTCCAGTTTATTAAGAACCCTAGACGTGTTGGTGTGAAAACAGTGCCGGGAGGCAGGTTCACTGCCTACACTGTGCATATCAGATGAATTCACTCGAGAAGACTAATCGAGTGAGAACTGTTGGGTCGGTGTGTTGTAGTGTACTTTGAAGCTGCCATCTCCCATTGGAATTGCAGTGAGTCGGGGTTATCCTAACTCCCTGACTAATTTCAGGACCTACGCGAAGGTCATTTAGAGTAATATTTTGAGTAATAACACTGTGGTAGTATGTAGGTGTCTCCACTCTGACCTGATGTTTCTCGGTTTGTCAGAATGGTGTCTGATCCCAATAGGCAACTATGAGCAGGCTCCTGGCAAAGTTGCATACACATGTTTCATCATTTCTCTTGTCAGAAAGGTTATTCACAAAAGTCGATGCGCACTTATCGAGGCTAATAGGCGGACTGGGGAAGACAATTTACACGGATGACTGTTAGATCGGACAGACCAATGGGTGGCACTGGGGATCTCCAGTTGTCTAGATCGTGCACTACCTGAGTGATGACATCAGCACCTTCAGGCATGGGCACATTGTTTACACCAATGCTCCTGAGTTTACGTTCACCAGCCAATTAAGCCTCAGACAGTGATTATTAGGTTTGTGCATTCGTCTTGGTCAGGGCGTATCCTAATTGAGTTCTTACCCCTGTTGTGATTGGCTTGTTGTAACTCCATTAGCTTCTGGAAGTTAGTTATGGTATGAAGGGTAACCCGCAATGGACGTGGTATGAATATGCACTTAGGGTTAGAGCTATCTCGTAGTCTCTGAAGTCGCTGTGAGGAGAGATAAAAAAGTAGAATTGTTCGAAAATATTTTAAAATTATTTCAAGTCGTGCTCCACCCAATCTGCTACCGTTGCGGAGTTAATCTCAGGTAGGCAGAACTCATTTATTAACCGACACAGCGAGGTTCGACATAGAGTCTCATTAAAAAGTGTTATACATAATCAAACGTAAGGAATTGAGATTGCATACATTTACTTATAAAAATCTGCTGGAATCTCGGCTTGTGACTGTAAACGCGGTTTTATAATCCGAAGGAACAGTGCAGGTCCACGCAAGTGTTGTTTGAGGTTGTCAATCAAAAGTAACCTTTGGTGGTTGGTTTACCTACACTTGCCAACAACACATAGACTACTCTGACAGGTCATATCCAGCAATACATTTTTTCAAAAGCTAATGATTTCATGAAACGCATCGTGCTCATATACTGAGATCTTCACTTAAAGATTTATAAGAGATTAGATTAAATACTGAATACCGCAAACATTGGGTATCGTATATTCTTCATTAAGCGGCGACGACTGCGTATTTCTTTAGTAAATCTGCCCACCTACTAGCTTACTGTCCAACTAAAGTGTGCGTGGTTTTATCGCATATTATTTGCTTCATTATTATCATAATTATTAGTGTATTGGACCTTTTGGGAAAGTATATGGCTACACTCCGTGTTCTGTGACTCAATAAGCATTTTCGAAATAAAAAAACGTAGAGGGTGTTCATTACGTGAACGTAACTCACAAATTCAGGCAATGGATATTTGTACTTACTTTTACAAGCCGCCCAAAGTTACGCCAACCTTGACAGCCGATACTAAGTCACACGTTACAATAACTGCTTTGAGTGAGAAAAGGCCACCTGCGTCGCAACCGACCTCAAGCATTCCTATTGTTGCGGATCGCCCTTGACTTACTTTCTTGTCACTATGGAAGTCTGATATCTGTGTGTATGAATCAAGTGTGCTAACTATTTCGTTCGTCTTCCTATCAAACCTGAGACTTTCTCGACTCCCGGACGTTCAGTCACAATTGCCTTTGTGTGGCACCCATCTTATATGACCGTCGCGGAAGAAATTATAATGAGAGTACAATTGGTTCCATACCACAGTAATTTCGTTGAGATTTCCAGGTTCGTCTGAAAGCACAGTGTACATTTTACCTACAACTCTGTGTTTTGTTCAGTAATATGTTAAAAAGATAGCTGCTTTCTTTTCAATGAAATACATTTTAATTTGTTTGTCGCAAGAGAAACGCTGATGTGAATAAACACTGGGTATAATGAACGGTATGCTTAACGAAATAGCAAGAGGTTTAGGGATACCCCCGAATTTCTATGTTGCAGGCGGACATATCGGACATATGAATAATAAAGATAGAGTATAAATGTTATTGTTGTTCAGATAATGATCCTGAGCATACCCGACTACTGTTAGAGAATGTTGTGGACTACATACCATTCTCTTGCGGACTCACCATTTGTATTTGGCTTAGTTTCCTAAAAATTCACTTAACAACCAATAAAATTTGTTAGAGATAAATGAGCTAATAGACTGGATAACTGTGCAAAAACCAACCATCATTTGAACTCCAACCAGGAACGGCAACAAGACGCAAAATATGGGGTTTCTGTGAACTCGAGGAAATGACATCGCACTGTAGAAGACTGAATTTACTGGCTAATTTTATTCTTGTGCATGGAATAGAGTTGGTTGCAACATTTCAGTTATAATGTTCTTCATTGTACATAGAAGTGGATTGTTTTATTTACCGCTCGTAAAATCATACCTATGTCCCTTTCTATCAAAGTTTGGGTGTTATTCAATACCACACGGTATAAGGTCACATTGGTATGGTGAGAAAGCCACCCTTTTTAAAAACTTGCTCAGCACTGTTTCATTAGCACATCTTGATCTCACTTCCATTAATAGATGCGTATTATCACACTGATTGTTACCTTCTGTATCGACGCCTGTTGCAGTTCTCGAGAAATATATCACACTTTCAGTAATTTATTGCGAACATTTCCACGCGAAGTTGACAAAATTTATCATAAGTGAGTGATCTACAATAGGTGGAAATTTACCAACAGGACATTTTCTGATTCCACTCAATCTGTCCATTCCAAATGTTCACACCCGGTGTTTAATTAAGCAGTATGTCAAAGCCTACGCTTTAATCCCCACAAGAAATAGAAAAATAACTTAGCCATTCCTAATCCGGTGCGTTCAATAGTCGGCCGTGAGCGAATTTCCAAAGGACGTTCCGAAGAATTCCACACCATTTGTGAAACTTTCTTACTCTATAGCACAACATTCTGAAAGCAGTTCATGTTTTCTATTCGTGTCGTTATTCTACAAACATTATTGGCAATAAAGTTGAACATTTGCTATTGCACTCAGGTCACGTTAACTAAAACACACGACTACCTAGCCAACCAGCAGCAACATTGCGACCAACAAATGAGCTTAGTGAAGCAGAACGTTCGAGCTGTAACCACCTCTTTAACAAGTGACCTAGTTTCCATTTTAATTAGACTGAAGGATACTTTAATTCCATCGCTCTACCGATTGTCTGGAAGTAAAGGTACGAGCATTCCAAATCGAACACAAATTATTTGGACACACGCACGTCCGTCACATGAAAACGCAAATTTTCCCAAACATTAGGCGTGGGCAAACCAACATGAAAATTTTACTTTCAAGCATTTTAATACCGCGTTAGTGTGAACAGACAGCCCACCATTGATTGTCGTGTTGCACTAGCTATAGCCACAAGGACTTGAGACAGTGTTTGTAATGCTTCTGGATGCTTGCCTTCAAACCGAAACTCCACGGCCGGTTCCGTCCTTGTTTAGACGAATCAACTCGGTCACCAGTTCTGAGAGAACGGTCGTGACGAGAGAATTTTTATATACTTGAGTTATAACATTCAGACTATTTCTACCTAGTGAGTCCAAACAAGAACGAAACCGGTTCTGGAGTGTCGGCTTAAGGGTGAGCGTCAAAAACCATTAGTAACGTTATTTTGACTAGGTAGCATAAACATCTATGACTAATTACTGTGGCGTAACCGGATTACCTCACAGTTGTTTAACTTTCTTTACCAGATTGGGGGCTTGCAGACCATGGATGCGTTTGTTTTGTGAATAACCATACGATCCACAGACCTCGGTTGTCCCAGATGACTGAAGGAATATTGTGAATGTGGAAAGTCTTGGCTTGAACGTTATTGATGGCGGTTTACTATTTGACAAACCCACTGTTTCTTAGGTAAATCCAGCGAGGCTTGTTTCACTCTTCACTGGCATCGAGTAGCTACTACAAGAATGACAAACCTGACGTATTTGAACCTGTGATCTGTTATACGAACAGGAGTGTTAATAATTTGTGTTCGCAGCGAAAACGTGTGAGAAAGATAAATCTATTTTTTCAACTGACGTACATTTTTATTAGAAGTTTTTCGGTACGCCCACGGAGGCGTTCCAACCAACTGAAAACCAATAATTAATCGTTCACACCATTTTTAAAACGGTAAGATTTGACTATACTTCAGGATAATAAAAATTTAATTTTTATTTGAAAAATGAGTTTTTATTCTAGACGACGTTCTATTTGCGAATTGTAACAGATCAGTTTCAACGCAGACAAGAGCACTCGCCTGATCTAATTTTCTCACAGCACACATCGCGAGCGTGGCTAGATTCGGACAGTTCCAAGATTGATCTTTCTGTTCATCTGTCATTGAGTAACTTCCAACTTATGAACGTCTGTGTATCTTGTTTCGAAAGTATAGTGGGCTACCGCGTTAAATAAAGCATAGTCATTGAAAACTGATATTAAACTATACGCGCAAACTTTGGTGGACTTGTTTAACACAAACCGTAAGCTCGCCATATACGAGATGCTATAATTATTTGAATAGTTTCGTAAACCTAGTGGAATGGTTTTATTTTCTACAGGTAACGGTCCCAGGTTTGTTACCTTAATCCCAGTTTTTGGTCTATTAGTATAACCACATAATTCTTATACGGATTAACACACTGACACTAAATGTACTTACAGGTTTTCTATCGTGAAAAACATGGCAAGCGAACGATTCGGGCCCTAATGTTCATTTACTCTCTTTCAGCTGTCGTGATTTTATAAGCTTTTTTCTGGCAATGAGAAAAAATTGATGTAAAATCATATCTATTTGAAACTAAGCGGCCTGAGGATAATGGACGGATAGAAATTCAAGTATTTGTGTTCATTTGGACAGTCTTTCTAACAGCCAATTTTGGACGTGCACAGTAACCTAGGTGGATAACTCAAGCACTTTCTTACACAGTTTGTTGCTGTATCATTGTGATACACGTTAAACTGCTTATGGAAAACTTGAACTAAAACTTATTCTGGTGGAGTTAATTGTTTTACTCTATGCGAGGATAATTAGATTGCTTGGGGAGTCACTAACACAATGATATTTGGGAAGGTGATATTGTTAACCTTTCTCCGATGACCAACAGTAACGTTTGTCAGAGAAATTTCTCAGTCAAGTAATTGCACGGGTAAAAACTGTCACTACGGAACTGATTCGATCTTACGGATATGCATGGTTGTTTAGTGATTAATCACTGAATTCGCGAAATCTGCCCTGTATTTGTTTGTGTGCTTGTGTTCATGATGGCGGTGATAATGATGATGTTGGTTTTTGTACGCGAATTTATAATCCTGAGCGTTTACTCACCTTCGATGTTGGTGGTCCGTCCTGTACTTCACAGATCGACTACAATGCCACAATTGAATAACGGTTGAAACGCCGGAGAAAAAATCATTAACAATTATGCGATGCAGGTAAACGTCAAAAGAAATGGGCACAGAGGCTGTGGGTGACACACAAACCACCATTACTACTGACCTATTTATCTCGTTCTGAGCCATCACTAAATGAGTCTTACTTAGACTAAGAACATTATCCACGCGTTGTTGATAAACCCAGGTGAACGCGATGTCTGAGGGCGTGGTGTTCACTTATGTATTTAGGGAAACTCGTTCATCAGTCTAGCCGTAATATGCCATCATGACAGGATAGTTAAGAACGTAATTATGTACAGCCCATTTATCCGCAGTCCTGTTGTTATCTCATGTTCCCAGTCTACAATCTTCTACTCCTTGTCATGAAAATTCTAATGTTGAAAAATATGTCTGGCGACAAATCATCTTTTATCTTTACTGATCGCCTAGTGAGATTTCTTCCGTGAAGCTTCTAAGTTACATTTGGTCATTTTACTCTAGTAGCAGAGGGATGCTTGGACAATCCAGGCGGATACTTGAAAGGAGCGTTCATTTGAAAAGTGGTCACTAATACGCCGACTTGTTTTGTTCACATAATTTTGGGAGCTTGCAGTCTCGAACTATTTTGTGAGAGAGAGAAAAGAAATAAGATGTCAATCCGGCGAAATTTTGTTTATCATTCTGGTCACGCCAGGTTCAAATCTAGTCTCGTTCTGCTGATTCGGCAAACATTTGTCAGGGGTAAAGGCTTTACGCTGTCCAAGCTTAGGTCTATCTCTTTAAAGGGCTGCCTCTTGAATACGGGAATCCTTAAACGTTACACAAGGCGACGGAAACAATGTACAGCATTTGAAATAGTGGAGGGGTCATGTAACGGTATGACGAAAGTGTCTACAATGGATGAAGCTTGCAGACTTTTCTGACAACGTACCGAGTTAAAGAAAGTTGGTGAACACCGTTAGGAAACTTCCCTTATTGTAATTCAGAAGCTTACGCGGATAAAAAGGAATAAGATATCAATAAAGCTTATACATTTAACTCTGAAATCCAAACAATAGTAAAATCGAGTTTCAAGCTGAGTGCAATAACATGTCCTTCAAAGCGTGAAATATCAGGTATGTGTATGAGAAACTTTCAAGGTATACCAGTTCAACTGGTGTCAAGTATTATCCTGGGAGGCTACTTAACATAGCCAGAGAATGTTGAATTTGAATATATTGAAAAAATCAACTGGTGCAGGATACCATGATATGCGAACAATCTTTGGGTAACTATCTTGTCGTATTGGTCTGTTCATTCAAATTGTTCACGTGTGAGTTATAGTGTATTACTAACGGTAAGTAAGTGAAACATCCGACGCGACCGAATACATATATTTGTTGACTTTGGTGATAAGGATTTGATTTTCCAGTTGCTTCCAAATTAACATGCATTATTTTGTTGTAACATTGCAATGAAAACCTCTGTTGCTACAGATGTGTCCGGTTGTGTGTACAAAAGACGTCGCATTGCTTTCAGAATGAGTCAGCATTACGTGGAATCACGCCATAGTTGAACGCATTTTTCCATTTTCCGATGGTGCTATTGTATATGAAACCGATTATTGAGGTGCAACATTCTGCAACCGAAGTAAGGCATAACCAACCATTTTAATGCAGTTTTCTCTGTACGCGAAAGTTTTGTACCCTTTATGCAACGAAGTTTATAAATTTTTGCCACCGCACTGTAAACACTTTTAGATTTTTTGAGTGCCTTTAAAATCGAGTTTTCACCATACAGGAAATAACACTCGTCGATGCATGCTTTGCGTAGAATGTGACAGTTATTTTACAACCATTCATGCTTCAGGCCCACTAGGAATAGTTGAGTTGTGCTTGACAAAATGACTCTTAGAACACACATATAAACTAGACAGATCATCCAACACATGCGTGAAATATACCCTGTAATTGCACATTAACCGATAACATTTCAAAAAATTGCAGCTAGTAGAACTTTGTTACCACCGTTTGCTTACCTATATGTGTAAAGCGTCGAAGGGAATATGCATAACATTAAAATGGCGATCAATATAATTCGAACTTTTGAAAACCAGCCCGGCAGATTTTGTCCGATCAGGAGAAACATATTTCACCTGAGAAAAAAATACTGCTCTCAAATAAGGTGTTC
>LUCH01000131.1:120307-170265 GCA_013368495.1 Paragonimus heterotremus | reverse complement strand
AGTTGTGTGGAAACAGATTCCTTTTTGTGTGTTTGAATTTGATATCTTTATATTCGATTGTTTTTTAAATACCGCTATTTTCATGAAATGCCCGCTAGAAGACCAGCAGAAATAATGAAATATTCAGCAGATCTCTTCCCAGAATATAACAGTTCCTGGTCGAAGTTGAGGCAATGTTGTTTGTCATTTCTTCAACGTAATCTGCATTTTCAAAGAGGTCGAAGTTTGTGCTTCAACACAGGTGATGACAGCGAAGTAACAACTGAAAATTAGGTCAAACAACTTTACACCAAGGGCAGCATGTCTAACTGAAATAGTATACTCTATTTGTTTTAGCACATGACTTCAGTGAAACAGTCATCGATAGGGAGGTTTATTGAAAATAGCCTGACAGGTGTGTTTACCCACACACACGACTCATTATTCAAACAAATGGCTGAGGAATGTCAAGTATAATTTTTGATCGGGACAGTTAGAAATTAAAAATCACCCTTTGTCTTGTTAAGCCATGAAGTCACATTGGCTGTGTTTTGTTCGTAGAGTAGGGTAAGCACTCACTCGCAATAACTGATTTCAAGATAAACACTGAAAAATTGCCTGATTTAATGTATCGGATTTGCTTAGGACTTTTTGAATGGCCACCTTGTAGACTAGCGTCTTATTTCATTTTAAAAATCACTAACAGCTTCCTGAAATTTCATAATTCTGTTCGGGTAACTAGAAAGTTAGCTTTTAGTGAAGCATAGCGATGGAATTCAAGGATGTTTTCTTGTGTATGTTAACATTTCAGTGTGGTTCGCCTAACGTTGTAAGAACCAAGATAGATATTGCAGCCCCAGCTGTGCATTCTTTCTATGCCTGACTTCCCTAGCAGTTGATTTAATATTATTACCAGGCTATTCTAGGCAAGGTTTACATTGCGCTTCACTCTTATTCCTGTAAGCAGAGTTGTCGAAGAGTAGTTGAACTCCTGAGGATAGGTCTTGTCATTATAACTTAATGGAAAGGACGTACAGTGAAACACAAGAACCGATGGATATCATACGTTTAAGTGTAGGAACGTAAACTGCGCTAACTAATTTGTGAGTTCAGCTTTCTCAATCTATTCGCTGTCAGCTGTCAATGGATTCTGCAAAGGAAACCCGATTGTCTAACCAATCTGGCTTCCACTGATTATCGACCCACACAAACGCGGTTGATGAGCTTAACAATGGGTCGGTTAAAATTTTAAATTGCATGACTAAACCAGCTGTCAATAGTTTTGTAGGAAACATGCTAGTTACCACACTTCACGTTGAAATGGTTCTGTCACAAAACAGCTGGCAAATATAAGCCGAATTTGTGGTGTAATATCATCGAAAGAAATCGACCAATTAATTGTTCCAGTTAATCGGATGATTACCTCGTCATTGCATAAGCGAACGCAATTGCAAATAATATAGTCAGCTGTAGAAGGTTTTACGAGTTTGTCTTAAAATTTTGCAAATAGCTGAGCAATTCTTAGGATTGCGGCCTAACAACTTTTGAAACGTTGTTGGACAGAGTTGGTGGTTTCGAGATGAAGGCGCTTAAACCCATACGCTAAAATCTGTGCATTAAAGCGCTGCCCCCAGTTGTGAGAATCAATCGTTTCTCAAGCACCATACACTTCTGATTAAGTGTATCCTTTGGTGTTCAAAGCAAGAAAAACGTTTTGCTGTGGGTTTTCTTTATGGCATGAATCATATTCGATGAACTGACAAAATGAAAATCATATGTGAGTACTCAACCACTTTCGCTTGTGCGTAGTGATCAGGTTGCTCGATCGCCTCGAGAGAAGACACAGTTACTGTCTGTTAACTCCAATCGATGACCCCTTGACTGTGAAAATCAAAATCCCCTACTACTCATCTGTACTCTGAAATATCGTTTAACAAGTCAATGATTTATGTGATTTCAACTTGGAGAGAAGTCCTAGTCGAGGGGTCATCGATTGGAGTTAACAGGGCAATTGCTGTTTCCGGCAAACTGATCATTACTTAAAAGAGAAAGTGGTTGACCGTTTACATCAGATAATTCAGCCGTGTCTAACGTGAGGTAAATGGCGCAGTGGTAAACACGGTTGCCTCATGAACAGCGTGGCCCTGGTTCTAGTCCCGGTAGTGGCCAGTATACGCACTACTGACAGCGAAACTCGAGTCTAGTGTTTCTGCAGTTCGAGAAGGGCCGACTGGAAAGTTTATGGAAACGCGACAGCTGCGACCAATCGTGGATGATGTTCAATCTGTATGAAAATGAAAATCGCCAAGTGACAATATCAGACGCGTAGTTTCAATCCGCTTGAACTTCCGCAGGCTCTGCATGAATTACAATAATTGTTTTCAAGTGATGTGGGATAAAACCAGTGTCTGTATGGCTCGGCTGATTGACATCAGGTCATATGAAAGTATAAATTCGTCAACAGCATTCATAGGTATACAGTTTAACACCGACGTATCTAGCCAAGACGTTGAAATTGTAAAGCAAGAAGACGTTGACGAATAGAAATGTAGTTTAAACGTAAGGTAGAATGCTTTTAATGTAGCGGTTACACGTGAACTCTTATATACGCACGCTTCTATCTGATCTCGCTAATTCTGAGAAGCGTCCATTTTTGTTTGATTGGCCTTCGTTTCACCTAAATCAATGCACTAATGTAAGAGGGCGTGTGATGGCTTGATGGGAATCTCCACGCACCAGATGACTATTCACATTATTATAATAAATAATCATTTCCAGCAAAGATATGTGCGAAACCGTTTATTTTTGTCAATTTTTTCGTGGAATTAAGAAATTGATTGAGAATATGACTGATTTCGTACTATTTGCCAAAGTTAGTCAGTTGATGATAATGACGTAGACCATACGTGAAACCATGCGACAGTGGTCTTCAATATTGCTAATCTTACAGAGTACAACTATTTAATTTTCTGTTTAACCACAAAGCAATGTAAACAAGTTATGTTCTCCCATTGAATTGTATAAAATGTTACACTACACTGTCGGTTGCTGGCGATTGCTGTTTGCTTAGAGATGTTTGTACGGGCACCGGTGGCCCCCATGCAGCGGGTTAACTGAAAATAGAAGAATATTTGCAAACGCGTTAAGAAGAAATTAACTCGTAATTGTATGGTGACTCAACAGGTTTCTATGGGGTAGTATGGTATTGCAGCAATCTCTCTGTTTCTACCTGTTCTTTAGCAAGTGTTCCATTTACCACAGACGAGGTTTCCCAGACCGAGAAAACTGGATTTTATTTTGCTCGATTAAATTGTAAACGTTATGTTGCCAACCGATGTTTGGGTACGTAACGATGAGATTGTACTTACGTGATCGACACGGAAGCACTAGCTTTAGCACTTTCTTAAACCTGAGGTTTTATTAACTAGAAGTTGCCAACAGCACGGCTAAATAAGTTTCTCCTCACAAATATACCGTGTTTTATTGTTTGTGAACGTTACAATCAATTCTACTGAAAATTTATGTAATTCCATATTTGGATAAAATTATTATATGAGAAAAAGAACCAATTATACTTGGGTAGATGTTTATCTGTTAGGTTTGTTGTTGCCTTTGTTTGTTATCAAGAGAACAACTAATGGATCAATTATCTGATAACGCGCAAGTGAATGTTGTTTCCACGAATAATACGAAGGAACAGGTAAACACGCGACAAGTAGCGTTACTTTGGTTCCGTGAGAACTTCCAGTCTTGTATGATATGACTGGCAAAAAATTTTACTGCTGAGAAGGAGATGTTGGGAAATCCAGTTTTTGGCTGGATTCGACCTGTCGACAAAAACTTTCCATATCCAAACATTTCCCCTCGAATACAGAACCCTTTCGTTGTCTGTGATAGTACCGATAGAAATCCCCTTGGAATGTTATGCCATAATGAGCTTCATTAATAATACCTCAATGCGTATCAATAAACCTAAAAGATTTCAACTGTCTCAAATAAAAAAACATTTAATTACCGTCCAACTCCACTTTCATTTCTCTTACACAGAATCCAGCTGCCTGCTGCAAGCTGTTTTAATTATGGCGTAGTATTTAATGCAACGATCCCATTATCAGCTTACCAATGACAGAAGCCATTAGGGATAAGACATCGCCATGGTATGCATCAGAATAATGCCATTTTCAAACCGCGGAAAATGTGGGTGACATACAGTTGGGCAAGGCGTAATCGAAAGTGACAGGTTCAGTGAGAATAGAAGCGCGTAAGTTTAATAACGTCAAACTTCGGTTAATATTTTTTCGAGGTCACTTTTCAATTAATTGGATCAGACGGTATGCATAAAGTGTTCTGTTGACGTTGATTCTAAAAGAATTTCGAAAGACTTAATGGGATTATGCTTACATTTTATGCCAGTGTTCTTACCAGTTATTAGTTAGTGGTACAAATACCACTTCCCTCGCTTACGTTTCAGCCACTTTTACTGAGCTCGCGTCACTGGCAGTTAAGTCATCGTTCATTTTTCCCAAAAGGTGGTGGCAAGATAATTGTTACGTTTTCACTGCTGAGTGCGGTTTTGATATCTCTCTTCGGTAGGGGGTGCCTAACAGTTGTCACTGAAGTGTAACAATTCATTCACTGTTAGGTTGACAAAACGTTTTGATCAGCATGAACGGAACAATCGACCTGTTTTCGGAACCGCTTCTGTATTTTAATCCCTGTGATACAGAATGTCATCACTAACTGTGAGTGAAACATGTGCCGGGCAGGCTGTATACAATCAGAAGCATACGTTTTCGCCAGTCGTAGCCAACATGACAATATACAGGATGATACAGGAGAATTTTCTTTTGAATTCATACAGTGCTTTCCATACTATTCATTCCGAAGAGCACCAAACTCATTGTGATTGGTTTTAGCGTACCATCTACGATATTCATCGTTGCAAGTTTTATTTATTTGTGTCTACGTCATAATTTAGCGCATTATCCGCATTGACTGTACACCGAAGACAGCGCTTAGTGTTGCAAACGTCTAGTGTGATTTTACAATTGTTCTTTTCGAAAGCTATTCCTAATTAACAACACGTTACGTCAACGTTTCATATACGCGCCATGCTTCATAGCAATTTAATGGGAACTTCATACATATATGTGCACTTTAGGTGTTTTCTGCTAATTGTATGAAAGCACTTATAGCCAATTTAAGCAAGTTAAGAGATGGTTGTGGAGAACAATTTGAGCGTTTAGCTAAATTACCTACATAGTCGCGTGTGAGTTGCATTTCTCCCGTGAGGTTGTGTGTCAATACGCAGTTTAGCGCACACAACCTGTGAGACTGTGATGTGTGATACTGTAAAGTAAAGGAGCACACTACATTTAGTGAAACGAGGCGTTAATAATTTTAATGTGATCTGAACATCACCCGAAACTAACCGCAGCTTTCGCATTCTTATAGACTTTCAAGCCGGCCTCTTCTGGGAAGAAGCACTAGACTCGAGTTTCGTTCTCATTGGAGCTCGTCATTAATACATATTCTTGCTACTGCCGCGACTGGAACTCTGGCCACGTTTTCAGGAGGCAACTGTGTTGACCACCGCACCGTTCGTCTCAAATTAGGCAACACTGAATCATCATCTGTGAACGCTCAGGAACATTCACTTGTGAGTGCTGCTCTGATTGCCTGTTGAGACGTCGTTGGCCGTGGCATGTATATGCACTACTACTGACGAGCATTAACAAGAACGAAAGTCGAGTCCGGTGCTACTTTTCAAATGGAGTCGACGGCAAAGCCTATGAGTATTCGACAGGTGCAATCAGTTGTGGATGATGTCAGAATTATATGAAACTCAAAATTCCCTACTACACATCAGTAACAAGATTAGTTTACCAAATTTTGGACAAAACTGTAGGTACAGCCGGAAAGTTGCCAAACAGCATTAATGAGTTGATAAGCAAGTTCTCCGATTTCATATAGATTTTATTTACTATGACTAGTCATTTAGATTCAAGGTAAATTTGCACGCTGTTGCCTTTTCCTTTAACGTGTTGCAATTTTACCGGTTCACTGTATTTCAGAAAATGTAAAAAATCGTCCAGTTAGCTACTAGAAATCCTTTGTGTAAAACTGAGATCTTTCTGGGCCCTTTTTTCTGTAATTTTCTCTACAACACGACCACAAATGTAACACACCAGGGGAGATATAAAAAGCCTGTAAATATTCTAACAAAATGTTGTCGTTCGTCATATTATAAGAACTATAGTCATCAACTGATCGATAAATGTGCATAATGGATTAGCTATCAGATCATCACTTTATGAATTGCTGTTCAACCTATGCCGATATTAGGTTGTTCATTCGATGAGCACAACAAGGATGAAACTATTCTTCATGAACAGTAGTTTCCTGAAGGTTTTCAAGTTCTTTTTAAAATCACTGCAACAGCTTTATTCTGTCTTGTTCAGTTAGGTTTGAGAATTCCTAGTTGACTGTTTTCATTGAAAAGCATCAGTCTGTACCTTTACTCATATCGCAATTCATAGGTAAACTGTTAACTCTTTTTTAGGCTAGTTTGTAAGTACGTGTCATTTATTGCCTACCGTACATATCCTAATTGGTGTATTTCTCATTACCCACCCATAACATATGTAGTATCTGCCAGGTTAGATTAATTGTACTCTTTTGACTAGACGCACTGTCATTGACTAGTGAGCGTATGGAAGTAATTAGCAGGAGAATCACCTTATATTATCCATAGACATTTTGTCAATTTTGGAATGGTTTACGCGCAGTTTTACACGGATATGTGATTGTCAACCTTAATGTTAGTCTTGTTCCAAACAAATAAAAATTTACCGGGATGAAAGATATGAATAACCGTACGTCGTGTTTAACTTGCAACAGTTTGTGCTTCATTTCTAAAAAATAATTGTTTTGAAACCTAGTGATACGAAGGGTTTGACGTGGTTGGTTGGACTCAAACGATGAATGGTGTAACAATTTCACTATAAGTTCTTTAGTCTCCGATAGATGTTTTGAGAATAACACAAGGTTACGAGCAAGTTGTACTACTCTACGTTTCAACCACCTCGGGTGGCTTTCCTCAGGAGTGTTACGATGGAAATAACGTTAACAAAGGAACCGAGGTCACATGGGTGGGTCATTCTGCGCTGCATCTGAACTAATTGGTCTAATACTTTGTTCATTGAATGGGGGTAAGATTGGTGTAGATAAGACTCGTCTGTATCTGGTGTTTTTTATCCATCCAGACCACACTGCAGACAGGAGTTTTCTATCACTGCGATTAGTACAGGCGTGTTGTGTGTAAATGGTGAGAGATTCAGCATGGCATCTCTCCGCATGGTCAGGCCGCCCCTTGATAATCACTCAGGCTTGATTAAAACTTGAGTTGTGATTCTCTGACAATGCATAAAATGCGCTGGCCTCATCATTCTCTAGTTTGCGAAGTTGATGTGCATCTTAAGGAGGAAACCATATGTGCCTTTTGTGATCGGCAACGTGTACTTTCAATTGTCAGTTGTCAATTACATATTAATCACGACGCCCAAACTGTCTGACTTCGTTCGTACCAAATTTGGTGCAGATATCCTACAAGTGATCAATAATCGAATCGTCCTTAATCTTCACCTGAAATTCGTTGCAGAACAGGAGATATCTGTTCAGACAAAAGGCGTACGCCACTTGAGATTACACTGTCGATGTTTAGTTGTTACCAGCATGCTATCGAATGTTTTTACATTTGCATACACACATCAAAATATCCTTTTCGAATATGGGACACACCGTTGGCTAAATATTCGGAAGAAAAACAATACGAAACACACATACGAGCCCACGTTGGCGCAGCAAGTGCAAAATTTGTAATCCGAGATGGACTGTGTCCATCCGCATAAATGAGAATGAATATCAAGTTGCAACTGAAGCACATTCGAATTCCTCTTTCAAAAGCGTTGTCCACAGGACTGTTGGCCCAACGGGTAAGGAATCTCGCTCATAACGCGAGTGGTAGTTGATTTAAACCGCCATTCACTCTGTCCTCATTTGACGCTTCCAAATTAGGTCGAAAACAGTCGTTGAGTGTCGGTTCGAGGGTGGATATCAAAGCTTGAACAAAGTAAATGTGGCAAATTTTTTAACTCTCAGTTCCACGTAGACGAATTTCTCTCCTGAAATACACTGTAAAGCTCACAGTCTACCTACTGCTTCCGTTTATATTGTTTCATGATCGTTTCTGGCCGTGAACTAAATGTTCATGTATTTGGACACGACATCTTTTTAGCTGATCCTTTACATTTTTTTGGGATGTACGAAGTCTTAGAATTAAACGGTGGTTGTCTGACTAAAAAGCCATGCGAAATGTGAAAACTTAAAAAACAGTTAGATGAAAGTATTTTATGGGTACTTTTACATTCCACTGCTTTCACTGTGATCAAACATTTGACATTGGACAAAACATCCCAGTAGACAGACAGCCAGACAATTGTGTATTTATCTGGAGTTCACCATATTTTTTGTGAAGTTAATGTTCTGATCGTACATTCTGATGTAAACTGCATCATATTCATTCGTTAGTACGGTTTATTGTACAGCTATTTATTCATGTATTTATTCTTATTTGTTCTTCCAAAAAAGAAGTCGGTCCACTTTACACAACTAACCATGGAAAGTCCATTCGTTTTCATGTGGGACTCACACTTTTCCAATTTGCATAGGTGAGCTTGGCTGAATAAATGTTTAATAGATGTTATGTATACCATGTCAGACAGGTTTTACATTCTCCTCACCAGTTAGATTAAGATAAGTGCCCCACTTTTGTAAGGTAAAATGACCACTCAAGAGTTGAATCCATGGATAAATTTGGTAGGGTTCGTGCGTTATTAACTCATTACTGCAATCGTCCGGAATCTATTTGTTGTCAATAATTTGTAGGTTTCAGCGTGATTGGACAAAAATGACCGGAGTGCACATAACCACATCAAACTGGTGCGCGACAGACGTAAAATACATACGTTCGTCTAGTAAACATCAGCAGCTGAAGGTAATCCTGGAAAAATGTGTAAATAGATAAAAACGCTTCATAATAAAATGCCTTTGAAACAAGTAATTCACAACACTTGTAAGAAGT
The DNA here is from genome assembly GCA_013368495.1 of Paragonimus heterotremus. NCBI lineage: Eukaryota > Metazoa > Platyhelminthes > Trematoda > Plagiorchiida > Troglotrematidae > Paragonimus > Paragonimus heterotremus. Next base: position 161,144 of record LUCH01000131.1, on the reverse strand, counting down.
CAGAGTAAATCAGGTTGAACATATATTTTGTTGCCGCCTTATGAATAAAGGGCCCAAAAATGATCGATAATTGCGATACATTGAGAGCAACTGTACAAAGTACGAGCTTTCCGTGTGTTTTTAGCTCGTCAAGCACCGAAAATAAATTCACTCTGGTTCATGTAGTGTAACGCATGAATTTTTAAAAACGTTAACAGATCAAGGCTCCGTAATGTTCACAGCACATGAATAACTCACGGATGTTATTTCAAAAACAATTAACTAAAACAGTTATGGATGAATTCACGATATCTAAGTTGATATGCGAAATCATTATATATCACGAAAGTTTTCTTTCTTGAATTGATTTAAATCACATAAATATGACAAGCTTTAAAATACGGAACTTCTAGTGTGGATTTTGAGTGACATATGAATGTAACTCCATCCGGCTGATGGTCACACCGAGTAGGATACTTACTTTGTAATATTTTCCTTCGCGAAAGATGATTACAGTGACAAAAAGAATTCCAGAGGTGCTCCATGACCATTTGTTTGCACAATGAATAGACCAACAGACAGCATTAAATCGTGTGAAACTGTGGTTTTTGGGAACTTAATTATAAAACCGTGGCAACTTTTCTCGACTCAGGACGCAATGCAACGTAGATTCTTGCACTGCAAGCTAACTGGACATTCATAGCAAACATATGTATGTGCTCTATTAACTATCTAGGAAGTGACGAAAGGCTCTAGTTGAAAAAACGTCGCAATAACAAAACAGCCGTCTGATAAAAATCGGATAAATTAACTGCATATGATGATTTTACAAGCAAACATTGAACTGTGGCACATCCGTTTCTCACTGATTCCCCGTTTAAAGTTGAAAACATAACGGTCAGCTTAAGTGAGCATTACAAAATAAAATGAATAATTTTGGGGCTACTTTTGTGAGACAAATCGAGAGTGACAATATTGTGCAAAATGATTCCTTGTCACCACCTATAAATGACCTTAAGATACGAATGAAGGTATAATCATGTGGCGCATAGAAGCCTCCGACGCATGTTGGGATAAGCAACTATAACCTGGAAGAAAGGATGCCATAAGTAGATTGTGAATTGAAAAGTTATGTCGGCTGATTGAGCAATATGAATAATTGCAAAAATTGGCTTCATTTTGAGAGAATGTACACAGAAAGTTACAACGATTGGACGCAAGGTATCTACCACAAATGTTTAAATATGCAATGAAGATTGCGCACACAAATACTGATGCGCAAAGAGTGTGCGGGCAAAATGGACCAAATCAGTCCGATGTGCAATTAAATGCATGAATTACAAGACGACCGAAGGGCTGACGGCACTTCCATAAGTAGAGACTAGCACTCGAAGCGATAGGCAAGTAGGCGTAATGGTCCATCTCAGCAATCAGTACACGCGAAAGGGACACATTGGCACTATGTACGTGGATTGTGAGACTGAACAGGACAAGGTATAAAAAGATAAGTAGAATTCACAAACAACACCATCTACAGCCCTAAAAAGATGCTCGCAAATTCATGGTATTCCACGTATGGTCTGTTGAACAGAGTGTAGTATCTCTCAATATGGTAATGCGTTTGCGTAACACAGAATATCAGTTGTGCAGTATGAGAGAACATGTCTTCTGAAAAAAAACGATGGCTGGTGGTCGACAAGTGAAGATACACTGGGGCACATAAAATTTTTATTGATTAGACAGAGATGAAAATTTCCTGCACTGACGCAATGATGTCTTTGTTAATAAAAAAATCAAACTCTTCACCAGAGAGCTAAAAGTCAACAGATCGTTAATTTTCAGTGGAGTGGGAAGCGTTTTATTACCAACAACTATTTTAGAACTTTAGTCATTAACAGATGATTTTAGCTGTGTCTGGTTTTCAGAACAGAACTGTCAGTTAAACACACAAACAAAATACTGCACATGAATGGTGAAGCTTGATGGTGAGCATCACACAATAAGTCCCCCGAGCACAAGTAAGTTAGTGTTACCATAATGTTTGCAGAATTGGACAGGAAAGCGTGTAGACTACATTGTACACTATTTCACTTAGTTTAAAAGAACCAACTTTATGCGACAAATAAACCATGATCTTAATTACCTCTTGATAACGTGCTGAAACCGCGAGGTGAATACGATTGTGCTGAAAACATACTCAATGGATCTGTCATTACATATTTGGGTATCACTTTAATAGAATCAGTGCAACTTAAACCTTAGCCATTTTAGTCACCCTAACAGTTGCCTGTAGTAACCTCACATATTTTTGGTGCGTTTCAGCTACTTAAATGATTTGGAAGTAGTTATGTTACAGAATACTTTTTCCCACTGGCAGTAAAGAGACAGTAGTTACGCTTGTTATCTCACAAAGTGTTGACCATCAGAAATTGGCTTGAATATCTCTACAGTTCAAGAGTAAACACGTTGGAATAATGATAGCATGAATTGCTTCACAAGCGCACGGTAGAAAAATATTGCAACCGTAAGCAGAAACTTATGTGATCTAACACGACTAAATGTGGAGTCTTGATGAAGATAAATTCAAACAACTCTCGGAATGCGTATGTTGGAACCGACTGTGATTCATTTTACGCTTTATTGTACTCCACACTGATGGCCGATCGTCATTCAGTTAGAAATGATTGATCTATGTGTTTTATTTAAATAGGCGTAACTTAATCAAATAAATTTGTTCTTCATAATTACCGCTTTAATAGGTTGATCCCTCAGGCAATTCCTTGTGATATTTACGTAGGCTGGTCATTGTACATATTTGCATTCGCGTCTGCTTGGTTTTGCCACCGACTACCTGCTACCGCTTTTGTATTTCAGTGTACTGTTTCGATCTGCTTAAATATCAATGTTTGTTTGTCGCATCCTTGCATTTTTGTTCACATTCAGTCTACTTTACTTAAACCATGGCACGCTTTATTTGGATTATTATTCTCATTAGCGGTGCATTTCATCATATGACGAGTTCTAACACGTTGTTTCTTCCGTCAAATGTGGGCTACGAACGTTTTGGAATTTCCCCTAATGTCACATTCTTTGTCTGTGGACTTGTAGAATAACTCGATAAGGTATGGTTCGCACATATTACACGTATGTAGTTAAAAACGTTCGTCTCATCCTAGACCTGTAGATGTTAACATCAACATGGCGGTTTTCTAGAGTTCGAGTACACGCACAGTTGCTAAGATTTTGGCGCGAAAGGTCAGGCTTAAGCCTCAGAAGTAATGGGGAAATCACGGGTCACCATAATAATTGTTTAAAGATGGTTGTTGCTGAATGGCTTTAAATAAAAATAATATAAGGCTGGACCCCGAAAAGATCTACTTTCGAACAAAAATAGCACTAGTTACGGGGAACATTGAAATCTGCTGGTTAAATTGTTCGACTTTTCTTATTGGCTGATGACCTTTTTACTCCTAATAGATGACATGCCATTTGTTATGTGTAAGTAGTTTCGAATTTTTTTATCCAATGATGTCATTGCAATTATCGTTCGTTTCCGCGGCTTGTTTTTTTGCACGGTGTTGGTTGCCATGTTTCAGTGTACATCGTCACATGACCACCATTTCGCATGACTACTGACTGGTGTATCTGGCCTTGCAGACTGACGTGTAGTTGTGTTTGTTCGAGCTACCAATCAGCATTACCGATCGTTCCAGTTGTCTATAGTTCATGCACATTCTGTTTAAACTGCTGGTTCTCTTCTGCCACTCATGTTCACTGCGGTTTTCTTGACATTATTTCTCTTGGTTGTTTTCACTGACACTTGTCCCATAGGATTTTCTCATGAATTTTACCGGTAGTTCTGGAAACATTATCTGCTATTTACAGAAGCAGTGTAAAGATTGAACAGTTCGGTAAAGTCTTTTTTACTTCGAATATTCGAGAAAATCCGTTTGGTTTCTTCACATCTTTGAACTAAATCATAGTTTCGAATGACGGACTGATAAAGTGTTCCGCTTGTTTACGTAGTCGTTCGAAGTAAAGGGTGTTTTGGCGAACAGTTTTCGATTAGTTACCATCGGGTCAGTTATATAACATTATAAAACAGTATGGTTGTTAGGCAAGCAACATTAAGAAAAGCTAGCCGTCTGTCCAGTCGTTAATCCAGAGGAGTCTAATTTCGTATTTTGGCCACCGGGGAAGCGATCGGAATTCCTTTGTGCACTCCACAGCTGTACGCCCAACAAAAGTCTGACCAGGCTCTACGGTTACCATACCCCAATTTACCCAGCAGATATCTCCAGAGGTCAATCTAACTAACTAATTTTCTTCCAATTCATGATGATTTGACGTAATAATATAATTGATTATCCTTGATTTCGCTTGCCTGACAACCGTAATAATATAAAATATGATGTAGTGAAGGTTCGGGGATTAAGGTTATCTCAGAATTAAACACCACCCACACTTTGTCACAGCCTTCACATGCAGATAAGCCGTTCCGCTAGCTCACTTTGAAAGGAAACGCTAAACTTGTGTTGCCCTCTTATTAGAGTTCATCAATAGTGTATATCTTTGTCCAGATCGGAGTTTGCACTCTGACTCTCGTGCTTGTGAGCCTGACGTGTTAACCACAAAGCTAGCAACCTCACAGTAGGTATGGTCAAATAATCAAGTCCAAAGGCTCAACCACAACCTTGTATGAATTGTGTCCAGCTTGTCCAATCATTTCGAAAACATGATGTAATTGACTTGCTGACGAAGGACTGGAAACGGACAATTCGCCAAGATATCATGTAATTCTGGTCAGCTTATAGGAGCTATTCACAAAGTTAGGCAGTGTCTGGTTGTAGATCTAATTCATTAAGTTGGCAGTCAAAAATGTACTACAAATTAAGAGAAACTTCCACCGAATTAACTTCAGCAAAAAGCTCGGGAGAGCGGAATAAAAACCACTGAGATTTCCGTTTTAATTTTTACGTGGAAAACAACGCACAACATGTAAATCACACAAGAGTTGTAATAAGTACGATCCGTTCCTAAACCCTTCTCATTACGAACGAATTTAAATATCGAGGTGAGAGATTTGCCAAGACGAGGAAAGAGTGTTTGTCCAAATATCTGTGTGAGTATGATGGTCTGATGAATTTCGATGAAAGTTTCATTCCACTTTTCAAAGTCAGACTTGTTTCAGTCCTATGAACGTTTATACCACTTTGAAACTGGTGTAATCTAGCAGCTGAGTAATGTGATAAAATGGTTTGTTCACAGCGAATAAATTAATGTGAAGCTTGATATATTTTGGACCATTGAGAATAAGTTGGACTTCTGTGTTGCCGTGAGTCAGAGAGCACACGTTTGTTCACTCTGCCATTTAAGAAATCTCATTTCAGTCCTCAGTTTAAAAGGGAGCACTCAACGAGACTTCACTTCACTCTACCCCATTTCTACTCTCTATCTACATCTCAATAATTAATTGAGTGTTGGTTTTCAAAATATGCTATCCAACTTTTGCACGATTTCATAAGAGTCCATCCCACTACCTTCAGTAGGTCAACATTAATTGGGGGTCCTTTTGTGTGGTGAAGACAGTTTGGTGCTTCAACTTGCTGAAACATGTGGTTGGCTGTTGATGAGATATACATTGAAAACTAATAATATTTTTCACTTTCAGATACATATCTTAGCGTGCTTTTTTGTAAACATTACCTTAACTCAATCTATACTTTTTTCAAAGCCAAACATTGATGAACAACAACCGAATATACCAAGACACCTAATGTATCCTTTCGAAATGGTCCGACTAACTTCGACGAAATCACAAGCAAGTAGCTGAAGGTTTAGAAACATCAATTCAACTGTACATATTTGAGAACACTGATGTAATGGCCAGCGCAGATGACTTGCGAACGTTGAACTTTCGGTCGTGGCGTCAATATGTACTAGGAATGAGTTATAACTACAACGAACCCCAAGAAATTGAAGACTGTGGACAACCGTTCATGGCACATGTTTTTACGGCTAAAGATCATTACTGAAGAATATCAAAAGGGCTACTAACATGTTTCAGTAGTTGGCTGAAACTTTCAGAGCACAGGGCAACTAGTTACCTTTTGAGTGTTCATCTATTGTCTGTTCTCACGCTGCACCAATAAATTGACAATTACCGATTGTTATTAAGCTGTATTTACGAAAATTCCGTCATTAACAGTGTATGTGTCAATATGACCTCGTTAAGTTTAGGTGAACTGGTGACTTCACAGGATAACATATTTTGTCGATAGGTGTTTATTTGTGAAAGCTATGAACGAAACTGAATGAAGTTCCACAATGTGCGACTTGGATTCCGTTGTGACAGAAAGTGTAGTTCATGTCATTTACTGTGTGTGTGTAGAACAAACAAGGTGGCTCTGTATGGCATCCAGATGGCCAGATACATCTTCTAAGTCAATTGGTTACTAGACTGTATCATTTAGGTTTGATTGTCAACCTTGCTTCACAACAATCGTTGCGTTAAAACGTTGTTCTGTTTGCACCTTCATACCACACCTTTTCCATACCTCACTAAGCTGTAGTAAGCAGCCAAATCAGGACTATACAATATCATCGATCATACAGTTACTTTCCACCGCTCAAGTGTGAAATTTTGCTCCGAACTGTGTATACCGCCTTGAAATGCACACGAAATATTCATGTTTTCGAAACTTGTCATGTTTTGTCCTCTTCTGCAATTGTACGTCAGTTACCCTCATTGTAGGTTTCAGTACCCCTGAGCGACATGAATAGGATAGGGACTGCCAATAAACGGTAATTAGTGACCATCTCGTCGCCTTCCTACCGTTTACTAATATGATCCGGTTCGCTCAGTTATGCCCATTACGTCGAATGACACAGTTGTCGACAGGACTAATAACCTCGTCGTCTCACACGACTTACAAAATCAAATGTCAACGTTTCTCATGTTACTCCGAAATGAACTTAACACAAGGATAAGGATCGAATCCGGTCAGAATGTACATCATCAAAAAAGCGACTCACAAAAACAAATGACATAAACACTTGAAATTAAATCATTTTTCTTGGAACATTCTCTCGGGGGTTGCACAAACTCCAAACACCGAGCATCGTCTCATAATAATCATTTAAATGGAATCATCTTTATCTACAGCAATGGTCGACAACCATCTGGTAAAAACTTTAACAATTACATTTTTGTAATTACCGGTAATGGTTACCAGGAGCTTCGTCTTTTGTGGAACAATTCCGGATTTCATCCGATTGTTTGCCGGCTTTATGCTCTACGAAGCGCTTCTACATAAACGGTACAAAGATTTTTCTGTTTGGTGGAACGTTCTTTCTGCAGTTATTTAATCGCATACCCATATATAATATTCACGCACATCTTCACGTAGATATTGAACTTATCCCTAAATTTGTACCGAGTATTCAACAATGGTCTGTTCGATCATATGACAGGTCAGGTTTGTGCGTTTTGATACACTACATCCCTGATCGACCAGATTAACTTTCGTAACGGACACAAAGTGTTGTGAGATAAAAGGAGGAACTAGATAAGTAACTAATCAAAATGTGTTTCTCTTGAGTTCTAACATACGCTTGTTGCAATTCACCGCTATTTCTTCTTTTCTCACCCCTTCTTCTTCTTCGTTCAGTTATTTCTACTCTTTTGGTAGGTTCAGAACTACTTATGTTTGTAGTTTCTATGTAATGACAGCAATTTGCACGGGGCATATACCGTTCATATTTTTCTATATTCTTTCCCGTCTATCCACAAAACAACCAAATTTCAAAAAAACAAGGTACGCCGACGTTCACAATTCAAGCTAATTTACTCCTTATATAAGAGTACAAATTATATTTTACACGCAAAATATCAATCTTGCGCATCACTCAGTTTTCCCCCATGTTGGCTTATGTACCGCCCAAAAACTAATCATTCGACCGACTCAAAAACATGTTTTGCAGAGCAATAACTCAGGCTTTCCATTGATGGCTTGCTTTTGTGTGTCTGGTCTCCTAAACTCGCTTGCCTGTCGTTTACAATAGGGTGTGTCTGTACCTCGGACTCCAAAGCCTGTCACTGGGATTTAAGGTTGTCCATTCTGTAGGCTTTGAACTACCGGACTTCTCGATCATCTCGTAGCCCTAGTATTTACGGACAGGCAGACGCACGTCCTCTCCCCCAAGGAGTAATAGTGACTTCCAACTTCCCTCCCAGATCCTTCTCTCTGACCCATACTTGTGAACCAACGTAATTGACTGCTTGCTTATTCCGTCAACCAGTCAGCCATAGTTTACAACTATTGATTAGTCACGCGATTTACAACTCAGTGCCTATCACATTCTGTCCAAAGGAACTGCGTATGAATATCTATACTCTGAAAACTATCGTGAAAATCTTAAACTGCTCATTTTGTAAGTCACTTGTTTTGCAGTTCATTTACGAATAAGCCAAGTTATTTCCGTTAACTCTGCTTAGGCTCACATGTTGGACGACATATCTGGATCCGACGCACAAGGATATGTTAACAATGCTGGACGTTTTCGATCTGAAATTCCACTTTATGACTGGAGCAGAAAGATTCGTGAGCCACGAAATTCTAACGAGAGTTCAGTGGACGAAAACACGCAAGTTGCACTGTCATCGTTATCGGATGCTGAAATCAATACCATACCTAAGAAAGAACAAGAAAATGTGGAAATATATTCGGTAACCGACGGAACTTTGACGGATGTATCGAACTGCAGTGCATCTACTTCCATTGTTCCGTTGACAGTAAACCTGACTAAAGTAAATGTAACTAGCGAGAACGCTTCTTTGGTGACTAGCAATGCGGAATCAACACATCCGACAGAGGACTACTTTCTGTTTGATTTATACCCATATGCTCCGGGTGCAGCCGGTAGTTCTTCACTCAAACAATGTTCCCCCGCTGTTCATCTGGAAAATCCGGAACGAGAAACCAGGTGGTATTTTAAATATTTTCTTGGAAAATGTGAGTATTTTAAAATGCTTTTTATGAGTAGGGAATTAGTCATGCACAACTCGGGTATTGGTTGTCGTAAAGCGAAAATAACATTCAACAAGATCCCATGAATAGCCTTCAAACAAGATCCATCTGTGCAAAATTCTGGTTATTTGTACTGAATACACCGAGAAAACCTTAGAATGCAAATTAACTTGTTGTAAACATTTTGACTAAGCAACTACTGTTTAGAAGCCACTTTTAATTTTGTATTCATTGTATAATACGTACTGATAGAGTGCGATGTAACAACAAGTGAAAATTTTTAACCGCTTCAAGCAATTAAGAAAAATGCTCACACTTTTGAGCATAAAGGTTTCGAGTCAACCTCTAAATCGTTCAGGCTTGATGATTTTTCTCATCAGGTTCGCAAACACGAAATCTGAGAAGTCAAGAGAAAACGTTTAATTTCAAATCCAATACGAAACATTTTGCTTAGTTTAATAAAAGCACTGAATGTGAAAGTTGATACTACTTTAAAAATTTTCCAATGGTTATCGATCGGTGATCGATGATCTAGACAGTTACAGGATGTAGGTTAGACATTCTAGTAAAAGTCTTCGATTTTGCGTTAACATTTTGGCTTGTCTGTTACTAAGGTGAGATAGAGACGTCAGAGTCCAAGATGGATGTTCCCGTGTTAATGAGTTCTGATGATATCAAATTTGTTTGGAGTACGGATCAAATACAGTGTTCGTATTAATTCCAAATCACTGTTCCAACTTTATCAACTTTCAGCTTATAACAAAAATCCCACAAAATATAGTAATTTCCGTTTTGAATATATCCATAGTTTTAAAACCGTATACTGTAATTGATACACCGCCCTTTGAATTATGTATGGAATGATGGTATTTTGTGGCGTTATGGTGAAAGCAAATGTGTGTGACAGTCTATCAATGCAATTGTACGAAGCATGTCGCTCAGTTTATACAAACACACATATGGTCGAGAAGGGGGAAAGATTGTACATTGTGTGTTCAGCCAATTCGGTTTGTGATCACATTGACCTATTTGATGCACCTTTCTAATTGTTGGTAGATTTTACATCATACTCGAGAATGTGGTTGTGTGTTTAGAGTCGTGTAAGTATATTCAAAAGTATGGTCGTTTATGGAATAGATTTTTTCTGTGGAATCCTGAAGCTCTGGAGCTTGAACAGTTCCATTGATCTAAGTCTATTGACCGGCGGAAAGGAAAGAAGTGTTTTTATGGATGTTGTAATGAGAGAAAGCAGTTGTCACAGAAATTTAACAAAAGTGAACTACAAGAAGTGAACAGTTTATTTTAAGCTGTTAGTCCAACTGACAATCTGTGCTGCGGCAAACTTACACGAACCAGTTCGATATAATAGGCTTAGTATTCTATCGAGACAAAACAATGATAGAAAATATTTAGTGTAGAAGAAACTATTACTACAAACTGTGTGAAGTTTACTCAGTCTATAATTTAAGCCCCGACTAATCCAGTTGCATTAAATGATTTCAACCTTTTTACAGATCATCAACTTTATTGCGGGTACGTAACGGAACGCGATCCGTTCTTGTTGGCCGTGGCCAAAACTGATGTACAAACTTATGGAATAAGTCAATATCGATCAATTTTATGGCGGAAAACAGTGAGTTTGCTTTTCTTCACCAGCTGTGGCAAGTAGTTTTCACTTTTAATATATGGATTTTCATTCCGACAAACTTGTTTACTTTCTGTTCCAGGGAAGTCAGAAACTATGCATTTCATACAATCCGACCAATTCGTTAACCGCCAAGAAGGTGTTGAAGTGAGTAGGCAAATTGGTAGTGATAGATTTTGTTGAACGAATAAACCAACTTCAGAATAAACATTCTGATAGTGTTCATTACATGCCGATAAAAGTACGCCTGGTTTGTAATTCACTGACATTTTATGGAATTCGTTTACTGTTGCGTAAAATCGTTATTTATGTCATGGTATATGACAAAGGACTGTCTAAAAGCACTTCCCAGATAGAATGCAACAGTCCTGTTCACCGCGCATATCAATCACGAATTAATGAGTCTTGTTGCATACTTCCTGCTATTCCTTTAGAGAGAGAAAACAATAAACTCATTATCAGTGGTACCTAACTCTTTCACGACCTGGATTTGAAAACTTGGCCGATGTTTTCATCCTGCAGCCATGTTAATTCCTACTGAAGTCGCATTAATCTAAACTAGATCGAATTGTGGTTTGAAGATAAAAAGAGATAAACAAGCAATGAGATCACAGTTTACAAGCAAATGTGGTTGTAAGTTAGGCTGTGATACGACGGTCAAAGTGGTTGCCCTAACAAAAAGGTAGACCGGAGTTAATTCCTACTAATGATTGGGACGCGCATCATTGAGAAGCTGTAAGGGTACGGGAACAAGTGTTTAATAATCCTCTCCGGAGGGAGTCTGTTAAGATGTACATCCAAGTGTCAAATCTTAGAGTGAATGTCAACAATACTAACATAATATATTCTAACCTCCTAAGAGTCAGTGCTGAGCATTTTGGTTATCTTACGTTTGATTCATTCCGTTGGTTTCAACTAACACACACATGTCGCTCAGTTTATACAAACACACATATGGTCGAGAAAGGGGAAAGATTGTACACTGTATGTTCAGCCAATTCGGTTTGTGATCACATTAACCTATTTGGTTCCCATGAGTTGTCTGTTAATACTTTTGAAGAAATATCACTTCACTAGTGCGATACTTTATCACGTGTCATTTGACAATTTGCAAAAATTGATCAAACTCTGTAGGTACCTGCATTCATGTGATTCTCAGAATTATTCTCACAGTAATGAATGATGACTAAGAGGACAGGTATCATTCAGTTCTATCTTCCTGTAGTTAGCTAATGAATCTACTTATTCACAGTCACTTGTAGTCATACCGGTTCACCACATTTGTCTAACGGTAATAAATTCTGTCATCACCAAATGGAAATCAATTTCTATAAATGAATATAATGGGAACAAACGTTTATACGTCGGTGTTATCGTGAATTGTTTATAGCATGCGCTATGAAGACATTGAGGTAAAAATCCTTCTCGAATTTGAAGTAAGAATTTTCATAACGGACTGCCCACCAATGATAAAATTGGTAAAATCGCGTAGGACTTTTGAGAAGTACCTGAGTTACTGTGAATGTAATAGTTTGTAACAGTGGTTAATGGACTGTCGCCCCATTTGCTCTGGTCCATCCTGTCAGAAACATGACGTCATCGTGCACTTAGCAATGAATACGAGCTTGTTAGTTGACATGATATTTTCCAATGCGTGTCTGAAACGCAGCTTAAGTTAACGGGGACCAACAATTGTCCTCGGTCTGATGGTTTTAAAGAAATCATCAAACGAAGAACAGTTAACTAACAGAAAACTCTGTTCGCCGAACTGGGTCAGATACTAAAAGACCTGAGGCTCTGAGAATGGGTGTCTGGAAAAAGATCGATCAGCGGTAGAATATCTTTTGATTGTTACCGTACTCTGATAGAGCTCATGAAATGAAAAGATGCATTGGTCTTACTAATCCACTCCTATCTTGTATTACCAAATATCACACGGCTCATGATGGACTTAAGGCGTTGACATGTGCAGAGTAGGCCGGATATAATTTTGCGAAAATAAACAGTGTAACGCTTACATGATTCTACTTCGAAAGATAAATCGTCCCACAGGCACAGAGTTGTGCTTACTAGTGTCGTCTGGTTCAGGTGCAACTGTAGTAAGAGATGTAAACTGAACCAACCTCAATTACCTGAGACTTATCAATTCGAAAGCTGACGACTTTTGTTGAGTTTGGTTTTCAAAAAAGAAGCATGTGGAAATGCTCTGTGAAAACAACGACAACCAATTGAGCGTTGGGGTTTTCAAATGACCAAGTCAATCTTGAACATCATTATTCAAATTACCCCTGCAACATAATAATTCAAAACAGGAAAAATCGAATCCCTCTACGTTCATTTTTTGTAGTAATTGCGAGGCAAAAAAACATTGTTCGTATCATAAATAGAAACAAACTCGAATGAACCGTAAAGTACAAACAAGTAACATTACGTTCCGCAACAATGACTAAACTGTATATCAGATGATCCCATAGGACATTGTTAGCAAGTAACTAGCTTATGTGTAATCGAACAAAAATACTCCGTCTGCTGAAAGCTCACACTGGGAAAACATCCAACAGAGCGGTATAGTCAGATGATCCTAAGTGCCAGTCAAATGGAGTTTTGTACCTGTCAACAGGGTTAGCCAAAACACCAGAGGAAAGCAATAAATTTCCTGGCACTGTTTTTATCTAACGCTAAGTATGATTACACGTCTTGTTTGTATAGCTGGCATGTATATTTACTGAATTGAAAGATAAATTTTAGGTGCTTTTCAAACTTCCGGTTTCCACGGTTTTAATTGCATTAATAACATGAGTGCACTAAAGAATATATCGTTTGTGTATTAACGAATGACAGTTCATGGAATTAACAACATGAAATCTTGTAGGTTGAATTTCCTGCCACAGTTTTAGAATGGCAAACTTCATTTGACCTGACTCATGTGTTTATATAAAAGATTTTCCAAAACGGTATGAAATCTTCAAAAACCTCGCGTAGTTCATTAAAAAGTGTGTTCACCGTTGAACCGTTTCTACACCAAAACACAATTTTACACAACTTGCTGCTTCAAATAATTACTACGACTGTTGTAGATATTATTACGTTACGGATGATCAATAGATATTTCCAGAAAGTAGAACACCGCTGCCACGGTTTTAGGTGATGTTCTTTTGAACTATATTCACCATCTGATGATAATAGTTTAGTTGTAAAAGCTGAATGAATAACCGTTTCGTGCATACAAATAAACGTTTTGATGATTTTGCAAATTGTTAGATTACACACAAAGATAACACGTATTTTCTCACTAATTACGAACAGCTTTTTTGATCTGCAACGAGTTGAAAAAGGTCCAAAGGAAGTACTCAATTTTCAAGTTCAAAAAGAAGCACTAACTCTAGAGGAACAAGAGGTAAGTATTCGTATGTGTATATGAATATACAAATGTAATAACGATAGCATGACCGTCGTAAACGCACAAGAGTTCCTTTATAACAAGAAACGTGGTTTATTAATCGAAGGAAATGGGTGGGTCTTTTGAGCGCAAATAAATTCACCTAGTAACCAATGTTATCAAGGTGCCATCAGGTTCTCTGGACAACCTTCAGTTTTAATTGTCTTCAAGCGGATTGATTTAGACTAATAACATAGAACTGGGTTTGTAAAACTGCATTATTTCCCAGACCCTATGAATTACGACGGTGTGATTATTACAAACTAACACAAGACAGTTGAGCATACCGCAATCGGTTAATCAAGCAACGGTAATTCCCGGATACGCCGCTTTTCAGTCGGGCCGACAAATATCAACGAACTATATAAAGTGATGAATAACTAAACGTCATTGTTTGTTGGTTTTAATGTTAGATTTAATTCAGTAATAGTGAAATCTATGTCAAACACTTCGGTTGCGTGTAACTAATACTATTTATTGTACATTGCTAACGTTCGTGTTACCGTGTAATCAATATCTGACGCTTTTGGCAATGAAATGCTCAAAAAGTAAAACGTAATCACTGTGCGATTACATCTTATAACAAATATAATGCGTACATGGCTCTCTGTCGAGATCAGAAAGTGCTTATCGGTTTAATTCAACTCAGTTACGGTTATCGCAATAAACATTGTTGATCATACTCTTTCTTGTTATTTGGTTACTGTTCGCTTAATTTGTCACTTGTGTTTATGCACACACACACACACAGAGAGTATTACTACGTGAGCAACTGCTTCCTGTGAAGTAGCAAACTAGCGGACAAACAAAATGCGTAAACACTTTACAATAATTAAGGCCCATCCGCAGACTGGACGAAAATCAGTCGCTTTGGTAGGCTACATATCGCAACGAGTGATTAAGTGGCCAGTATATCCTATGCAGTGAGGTAGTCCATGAACCAGGAGAATTGACAAACTAGAAATTGGTCAGAAGTGATCAAGCGCGATTGGATTATCTACCGACAGGCCATACTAGTTCACAAAAACCCAAAAGAATGCAAATGAGGGAAGATGACAGAATTATGGGATGACGAATTTACCGGTAACCATTACGGTCGATAGGAATTCTGTATCTTACAATTTACAATTTTTGCCAGTTTCTCCTTTATCACCGTTGCCTTTTGATTGATTTAAGTTTTTTCCACGCCTTGAATATCGTGTAGTCCTCTTCTGAGGATTGTCCTTTCTTTACTTAGTGGTTTGGAGACCTTTATTTCCACCTCATGTAAGAGATATGTTCACTGCGTCAACTACTGTTCATTTACTTTGACAACCTGGGGACAATTTAGGCGATTCTCACCTCGCACCTCCACGCTCCTTTCAAGGTTGAGTGGCTTTGCCGGCCGCTAAATCGAACAACGAAGTTCTCATGCTTGTTAATCTGTTTCTAGAAGACAGCACTTAATAAGTATCGACAAAGAACTACTTACGAGATACATTATCATGTTATGACTGTTTCCGAAAACACATTTGTTTCTTGATGTAGATCGTGGACATGCATGATGTTTTCCTTCGCAGGTAATTACATCTTGCAATTACAACTCTCACTCACTCAATACATGCACCTAACAAATAAAGTACGGTTAACAGCAGCTTACGCTTTCACCCCTGTAAACGAGAAAGCATTTTTGAAGGGATTATTACACCAACTTTTAGCTACACGATGACTGCTTCCAGTTCGACTTTGGTAGCAGGAGAATAAAACATACAAGTCGATAATCGTGTTGTAATACTTATTGGGTTAATTCTTATAGCACGATGAGTCAGTCGTAGTATGTATATCGCGCAGAAGTAAATTTTCCTCCAATATTGTCACATTCCATTATCACCAGCAGGATCTTCACTAAGATGGTAAAAACAGAATTTCTAGATACAATAGTCAGAAAATACTCATTTTCATTGGCACAGATGGAACTCGGCGACGTCAATTTGACTTAGTTTCATTGAAGAGTTATATCACTGTGAACTATGAAGAAAGTAAAGCAGAATAATTAGAGTTAATGTTACCAAGTAACGTGCTGATATCATAAATTCTCAACTTGTTTCACAATAAAATGTTTGACCGGGAACGCTTTTCAATGTAATTTTAATATCTCACTCGTTTAACGGCATGTTGTGATTAAACTGGTTCTTAGAATATCACATGAATTCTTAAGCTATAAAAAGAAACTTTTCAGTTATTTCAAGTAATTCAATTCACTTTCTAAAAAAAATTATGCCACAGTCTGATAGTTTAGAACCATTGAGTTGTGCCACATAGAAAGGCTCAAAAAGTTGGACATTGTGTTATGCTTTTGTTAAGCAAACAATGCAACCATTAAGAAATTGACACACTGATGAGTAGTCGGGGATTTGGTTAATTTCAAATTGAACATCACTCACAATTGATCGCAGCTGTCGCATTCCCATAGACATTCCAGTCGGCCCCTTTCGAAGTGCAGAAGCACTAGACTCGAGTTTCGCTCTCATTAGAGCTCGTCAGTGGTGCATATCATCGCCACTGCCGGGACTTGAACCACGGATATGCTGTTCATGAGACAACCGTGTTTACCACTGCGCCATTGACCTCACGTTAGGCAAGACCGAATTATCATATGTGAACGCTCAACCACTTTCGCTTGTGAGTAATGATCAGGTTGCCCGATCGTCTCGAAATGGAGACACAGTTACTGTCTGTTAACTCCAATCGATAACCCCGCGATTAGGACTTCCTAGACAGGTCGAAATCTCCGATGATATGCACTACTGACGAGCTCTAATGAGAGCGAAACTCGAGTCTAGTGCTTCTGCACTTCGAAAGGGGCCGACTGGAATGTCTATGGGAATGCGACAGCTGCGATCAATTGTGAGTGATGTTCAATTTGAAATTGACACACGTTAAGGAATTGGTATACGCAACTTTCTGGATTTCTCTAGAGGGAATGTTTAAATGGATACTTTCTAGGATCTTAGAGATTATTATCCTTGATTATCTTCTGGATACAATATTTTTCATATATAATGAATACCTGAGTGTTCACCTTGTAGTCAACCCAGTTAAAGTACTTTTGACACTTGTTTACGTGCCACCAGCTTACTAGTAGCTGGATACTTTCACATTCCCATTAACGCTCATCATCTCAGGCGTTGTGGGTTATCAACGCTGAGGAAAATACTCTTGATTTTTGACACTTTCAGTTAAAACGATAGACCCACAAGTGACCAAGAAAAGTACACAAATGTATACAGTTGTTTTATGAAAAAGAATAACGGTAATACTGCCGATGCGTTGACTTAAATACTACTCTTAATCACTTGTCGCTATCATGTTACGTTGTACATTTTTACCGACACGATTCGAAGAGGATTTGGTATGTTCACTGAACCGTTTAAGCAATGATCTGAAATGACAATCGGTCAAATGGTTACAGTTTACATAGTTGACCACAAAGTGAGTGCAACATATAGACGACCGGTCATGCCAAATTTATCAATCGTAGGCGATTCCCCAAATGCCAGATATAATACGGGGTACCTTTTCATTTGTATGGCGAGTCAGGTGGTAACACAAACCACTGTCTTATGGAAGGGGATTAAAATAACCCCATTTCACTGGATAAGTAGCTTACTCCTTCTACTCTGTCAGCCTCACAAAATTTGAGATTGCAAATACTCGACACTTACTAGGCTACTTCAAAGAATTGTTACGTAGGGATCACCAGTGTTACGGAGGGTTAATTGTGTGGGCTATAGATAAACAACTACGGCCTAACACTAACTACATATAACAAAAGGAGGGTACACAGTTGAGTAGTAAGGTGTATGACACAAATAGACATAAACAGGAAAATGATTAGAACATAGACAAGCCAGGAGGCTCACGTATAGTACGAAATAATGTCCGAGTTGATAGCAGTGGGGATAGTAATACCCAGGTGCATGCAGTATGTTGGCAGTGTTGCAAGGTCAGGATCACGTGGATACAATGTGGAGCGGTACAGTTGTGGTGTAGCTCACGTCCTCTTGTCCGTTGCCTTTGCGCGTTGCTGACCTGTTCACCGTCCGTGACGCGGCGTCAGAAGTTGTGTTCTCACGAGTTTGGTCGCCTTCATGTGGGTACGTCAAATGCGTGGAAGTTAACGCGCGTGAGTTGGCTCAGTCGATGCGCGCGTGTGTGCGTGCAGGTGGCGTTGCCTCTCGCAGTGTTGTAGGAATAGGGGGTCAGTGTCTGTCGGGTGAATGAAGGTGAAATACGCCAAACGGAGCTTGTGCGTGTAGAGTGGAGAGGGCTTGTTGAATCACGCGCTGGCCTGTTGAACGCGTGATGTAGCCATGACATTGAGAATAGGCCAGGGATCCCATTGTGAGTGAGACAGTTAACATGTGGTCTCCTGACTGGATGTCGGGCGAATGGATGACTAGGATCGAGCCATCGGGTTAAGCGCAGGGCTCTGAACCGTTACAGAATGATCAGTTATTCCCTGTAGTGAGTGGAGTGTGACTTGCAAGAGATCGCAATAATCCTAAATTTTCAGAGATAATCAGTGAACAGATTTCCTTCTTGTTCCACTTCACGCTGTCACCACAAGAGAATTTTTGTAATTCACAAGTTCATAGACTAATAGGTTGCTAAAGCGTGGAGAGAGATCTTCCCTTATGCGTTTCGGTCTCTGTGTTGGTCAGCAAAATTTGTATTGGACGTTCTGTGGATGCAAATGAAAACGAGATGAAACCAGTGAAGTGGTAAATTCAGTAAAGCTGCTGGGCTACAATCATTTCAGCAACGAACAGTGAAACACATTGAAACAACATTCAGTCAGACATGCGCAGTTGATGACCTGTGAGATTAAGCTAGTATAACGGTTAGGAAACTTGTGGTGTAGGTTGTCTCTCACGTATGTACCGATCGAATATTATTGTGAAATTTTCAACCGATTTAGCCGTGGACACAGAGTTGACCGATGTGCTCCAATGTGAACAGACCCTAATTGTTAATCATTTCTGTTTACAAAGTAATCTGACTGTTCAGTTCCAGCGAGTGACCTCTTAAACGTTTATCCTTATTAAGTGGGAAGAAATGTTCTAATACATGATTCGGGTTGTAGATTATTCTGTAGTTGAGAATAAGGTCTCCTCTGAGGTGTCTGTAATTCGTTGAGAATTGACTCTTTTCTAACAGACTTTCTGGGTACAGAATTTCCCCGAACCCCATAATTTTTCTGATGGCCTGTCTGTGAACACTTTCAACGAATGTCAAATCTTTTTGATGATGAAGATGACAGGCCTGCGCGCTCGTTGGTAGGTGTGGGTGTTTATGGAGCGAAAACAGCTGAAAATAGTTGAACGTGGAGGATTTCACAAATTATCCTCCAGAGGTTCAGTATTACTTGTACCCTCTCAGCCATGACAATACAACCTGTAGACAGACTCAAACTGTCTGCCACTAAGGTCTCTCTAGACCTCGTTCAAGTACGGGCAAGAGCAGGTCTGTGTCGCCAGGCTAGCAATCAGTGCAGTTTTGATGGCGTACGTGCATGACTTTACATTTGTTTACACTGAACGGTAAGTGATTACTTATGGACCACAGATTTAGCCGGTTGAAATCGCTTTGTAATTTTGCAACATATTCCGGGTACTCTAGAACTCTCCAGTAATTTGTCATCGGCGTAGAGCAACACTCGCGGTTTGACCCTAATAGATATTTCAACAGTGAAAAGAGTAAACAACAAGGGTCCTAATACTGATCTTTGCGGAACACCTTTGTTGATTGGGAACCACTCTGACACATGTCCATTCACGCTGGCGTCGAACATACTTTCAGTCAGATGATCTTCTGGCCACGTAAGTAAGCGTCCATAAAGGCAATAACTATTCAGTTTCCGCAACAAGATAGAATGATCGATCTTGCCGAACGTTTTGATAAGCAACGTCTTTGGTCAGTCTTGAATAGGCAACCTTCACCCAAACATTACGAGCAATCAGCAGATTCGTGTGTACAAGTAGCTCCTGTGAAAGTCACGTTTCTCTTTAGTGATACGTCGGAGGTTTTCAAATTTGGCCCGGAAAGAGTCACTTAGTGAGGTCTCCATTATTTTAGAGACCACTGAAAGTAACGTTATTTGTTGATAGTTTGCTGGGTAATTGCTTCATCAGTTTTTGAACATGCGTATGATTGTGAACTATTTCAGGCTTTCGGTCGATGTCCAGTTGATATGGAGCGACTGAGTGTTACTGTAAGCGGTTCTGCTTATTCCAAGGCATAGCTTCCTAAGACGACAGGGGATATCATATCTGCACAGGGCGATCTGTAAGTCAATAGGTTCTCTAACTTGACACTGATTTATCACGCTGAAATTTGAGTTAATTCAGTCAAGTTGCTGCTTACGCGCTCAAAAGTCACCTGTTATTCGCGGTTATGCACTTACGTCATTTTTTCCCAGAGCGTTAGCCGCCTATGAGTCCGTATTGGTGTATCCCCTAGAGGTTTGCAACTGCGAAATGTCAGCCTTACTCCTTGTGTGTGCTGTGACTTTCCTGTAAGAAACCTTAAGACTCAGTTTCGGTTTTCAGAAACACTGTGTTGCTAGCGAAAACGGTCTTCTTTGATTGGAGCAGTGGTACAATTGCGCCACATCACATACTCAACAAACGTAAGTTCAGTTTGTTCTCCTTGGCAACTGTTCCAAGTGAAACAATTCAATGTAACGAAACGTTTGATTATACTTCGTGAGTGTCCGGCCTCCTACTGGGCCGGGAGCATCTTATTGTAGCACAATTGTTAACGCCGTTGGAGAGTTCCTCAAAGATGAAGTGCAGTTGATCATCCAGACAGAATGTAGTGAAGGGGTCAGGCCATCCAACCTTGCTAAGCTGTATTCTCATTTCGGCGGAATTTCTCTTGTGATAAGCCCTTAGACACGTCTATTGGCGAATGTATTTTCTTGTTTCGTGCAGATAGCTGAATTAAATTATTTCATGATCAGTACGCCTGAGTGGAGCTATGGCATTCACATTTTCTATCGCGAAGCTCGTCCAGTTTATTAAGAACCCTAGTCGTGTTGGTGTGAAAACAGTGCCGGGAGGCAGGTTCACTGCCTACACTGTGCATATCAGATGAATTTACTTGAAAAGACTAATCAAGTGAGAACTGGTGGGTCGGTGTGTTGTAGTGTACTTTGAGGCCAGCATCTCCCATTGAAATTGCAGCGAGTCGGGGTAATCCTAACTCCCTGACTAAATTCAGGACCTATGCGAAGGTCATTTAAAGCAATATTTAGAGCAATAACACTGTGTTTATGGTAATATATAAGTGTCTCTACTCTGACCTGATGTTTCTAGGTTTGTCAGAATGGTGTCTGATCCAAATAGGCAACTATGAGCAGGCTACTGGCAAAGTTGCGTACACATGTTTCATCATTTCTCTTGTCAGGTAGGTTATTCACAAAGGTCGATGCGCACTTATCAAGGCTAAGTAGGCGAGCCGGGGGAGACGATTTACACGGATGACTGTTAGACCGGACAGTCCAATGAGTGACACTAGGAATCTCCACTTGTCTAGATCGTGCACTACCTGAGTGATGGCATCAGCACCTTCAGGGATGGGCACATTGTGTATACCAATGCTCCTACGTTTACGTTCATCAGCCAATTAAGCATCATACAGTGACTAATAGGTTTATGCACTAGTCTTGGTCAGGGTATATCTTAATTGAGTTCTTACTCCTGTTGTGATTGGCTTGTTGTAACTCCATTAGCTTCTGGAAGTTAGTTATGGTATGAAGGGTAACCCGCAATGGACGTGGATACATGTCAGGAAAACTGATTTGGTTAGAAAGTTTTCAAATTTCCTTCACATCATGCTTTTCTCACTCTGCCAGCAATGCCAAGCTACTTTCAGGCAAATTCGACACGAGCATAGCCAGACTCACACTAATGGGCGAGTTTACTGAATTTATCCTGGGTTTGTTTGTGTCCATATCAACCATGTTTGCCTCACAGTTTCTGTCAAGATGATTAGACTGGATTTTTCTCCGTCTCTTCTTACTCACTTTGACTAGGTGGATCAGCTATCCTTGTACATGATTTTCAGATTTTGAGTAGTTCGGCTGTGAACGTTTGCCTGATTGACAATGATCAACAAAAAGTCGGTTATTATTCGGGTCAACAAATTGAGCTTTGAAGTCAGCATTCTTACCAGATAGTGTTACAGTAGCTTCGGGGTTATGACTTGTGTTGTTAACGCACATCAGGTCGGTCGACTGCTGAAGCGATAGCTGGTCACCCTTTTCGATTCGGCTTGCAGCTGTATTATGTCTAGGACTTGTGCTTACAGATTCAATAGGGTAAAAGATGCAATATGCGGTGCATCTTCAATGAGTCGATAGGTGTGGTAATCGCTTGGTAACTGGCTCTGCAACGCACTTCGTCTCCTTTCTGAGGTCACGGCGACTATACAGGCTGGGCGCACATCTTACATTTTCAGTCGGGTTTTGTTTCAACGTGTTGTAGACCAAAATTGGAACCAGTCCACAGATTCAGTGAGCCTGAGGAATTCACAGAAAACAGGTCACAATCCCACCCCTTTTGCCCAGCCCCTTTTGTCTGACAGAACACCTTGAGGGAATGATCGACTACGCGATTGCAGCACTGTACAGATCACTTCACCACAGGTACACCACGAACCGTTAACAGTCAGACACTCAAGAACACTCAGACTTCCGACAATCACTTACACGGATGCTAGGACGAATTAAGAGAAACGACGCAACATATAAATCTAGAGGTACAAGAAAGTAAGATCACCCTGCGGATATTGCATGAAATGTAGAGACCAAAAGATACAGTATCTTTCTGCAGGCTACACCCGAGGTTAATTGGGGATTTACGGTCGGAAAGTCTATTTTGGACAAATGGACGGTGATGACCCAAGATGTGTTGTACGTCTGCGTGTGTCAAGCGAACTCAGGTTGACTGAATTTTGAAGAATACCTCAGCTGCACTACACGCTTGGCGCCGGTAACACAAGCCAGGAATTCCGTCTGGACTGTTGTCGTCGCCATGCCCAGCAGAAGTACCGAATATCGGGTTAGAAACCAGGCCGCAAACGTCCTTACGGACCGGATTTGGAGGGGTGTCACGTGGGCAGACCAATGTGTTTGCTGACCTAACCACTGACCAATCAGGGAGTGCGCTTGACGTACTTGTGTCTTCAGGTGTTTATCCAGGAGCTGGTCAAGCTCGACGCGTTCTCAAAGCTTTCACCGCCTTGGGTTGACAGTGTCCGTCTGGTGGTAGTGCGATGAATGACCAATGGGATGCCGATCGGTTGAGAGGATCGATAGAACGCGTCTGTGCAGAACGAAATACGTGTTGTTTGTCTGTAGTAGATCGTGCGCTTCCTCATACCGCTTATGGCCGATCAGAACACTAACGACACTTGGAAAGAGCTTGAAAGGCAACCAACGTTGTGTTGTGGCTAATGATGCACAATTTTACACGCATCGAAAATGTAGTCGATGAAATCCAGGTTAAGTGCACTAAGAAGAAGTAATACAAAGAAAACACGTTCAATGTCAGAGTGCTGTATCGTTTTTTTCGATATCTCTTTGACATTTTGAATTGTGAGGCAATATATCTAACAGTTTGCTAATATATACAGAGCTCGATTCAACACTCCCATTCCAGAACCCTTATCAGGAGAAAGCATGATAAAGTTTTTGTTTCTTCTTAGTTCTTTCAACGTGCTGATGTGAAGTTTTGGGGGCAAACAAGGTTGGCGGACCGGATTATGTCGATACTAATGCGACACATTACTGAGTCTGGCTTTAAATCAACTGGTTTTGTAAGGACGGAAGACTTCTAAGCATTCGGGCTGATCATAGAAACATTCAGATTGGGTTGCAACATGGATAGGGTCAATCGGTCTAGGCGGGATGCTTAACTTCAGGTTTACTTATAGTGTTTTCTTCTACATTCCTGTCAACCGTATGGTTGAAATGATAATTACACATGTCCTGATTCTTGCCAAAAGAAGAGCTAGTGGCTTCAGTTGAAAGTAGAAGAATAGTTTTCTTCTGTTTTGCTCCTGTTCTGTTAACGGCGACATAACAGAAAGTGTACAGTCCGATAGAATAGTAAACACTCAGGTTGTTAACAGCTGGCATTAGCTAGGAATGGGCCAGCTGTAAGTCACGCCCACATTCTTCGCAACTGTTGCTATGTCTGCCCGCTATATATTGATTACATTAACTTAGCTGTAGCAGCATATGAGATGCGAACGAAATGTCCATACATTCCCCGCTGTATTGTTGGCCGTTTTCAAATTTCTTTCCAAGAGCCACTACTTCACACTGTCCTTGTTTTGCACTCATCCAGTACAGGTAGTCTGAATAGGTTGTCGAACATGCAGGGGTGAAAATCCTGTCCGCTTAGTCATCACCTTTATAAGTCACGTTTGTAATGGAGTTATTCATCTTTACTTGTTGTGTAACTTGTTCACACCGGTTATTGTAGATGTTTCATTAGAATCCTTATGGCCATGGCGGATGCAAACTGGACATCCGGGATCCACTGTATCCATTCACAATAACCGTGTATGAACAAGCCACAGAATGATAAACTGGTGTTTATTACATTCAGGTTTATTATATATATGTTTATGTTTATATTCTCTTATTTACCTTGTTGTATGTAACAATTAAAATATTTTGAGAAAAATCTCAAGTTTACTTCTATGTGTCGACCACGATAAAATCAAATTTTTAAACATTTCCTACACAAATACACAAGTTATGGAGAACCAGAAATATTTACAACCTTTTCTTCTAAATGTTTGGTGCTGTCGCCTTAGTTTAAAGCCAACGGTAACTTTTGGAAACTAAGTTTCCAATTATGTTGTATAATCAGTGAGACATCCATTTATTCCAGCAATTTACACATAATGCTTGATCTTAACGAGCATTGGTTTCGGTCCATGAGATGATCAGACATTACCAAGGGGTAGTTTGTTGATAGGAAGTTTCAATGCAAAGAATTTACCACCGATCCGGTTGACTAACTCACAAATTGTTACTACCGTCAAGTGTATTTTATATGTTATCTTAAAATATTCCACTAAATTGGCAGCTATATATTTACCGACAACAACAGACAGAACAATAAATTGCGTTAGCAAACAATGCCAGATTTACATCTATAATAGACTTTAGAACTGCACACTAAATTATCTAGATTATCTTGTGATTAGTTGAATTGTAGATATAACAGATTATGGTCCTCATACATCCACTTGAAAAACGTAAATACATTCATATTGTTACGTCTTGAATTTTCCACTCTAAGTAGTGGGATTAACACAAAGATAGGCAACTTTGATCATGCTAATGTTTGACTTTTAACGGTTGCAACTCAAACTGTAACATATCTCAGTGTTTTGCGTCTTGTTCATTCCGTTTATTAGTAGCGATGCTTCTCAAGGTTGTTTCTCGAACCGTTTGAAGGGGAATATCTTTATATTCTTCGGTTTCATCAGAAGTTATTTTATTTCAGTGAAATGATAGTTTTTTTAAATGATTTTTAAAATGCCATGGTCACCATTCATCTAGCAATTATTCGAACAATTTGAGCGCACACCAAATTTACCTCCTGGAGACGCTGTTTTGCGTCGTTGGTTGATGTTTCTCTGGTTTCTTTACAGAGTGGGTGACAGAAACAGTGTTGACCTGGTGGTGGTTTGCATCCTTTTGTTTTTTACGTTCTAAAATATCAATTACAGTTTTTTCGGGCTGGTTTTAATGAAGTGGTTAGCAGGTTTCACTAACTGACTGCAAGCTGCTAGAAAAACCTTATCACTACTCAAGCTTTGGTTATTTCACGGACATTATATAAATTAGACAAATCAAGTCATGACACTTATTTACTGGCACAGGACAGTTCGTATCATCGCTTTGCAACAAATGACTTCAGAATAATCGGGTTCCATATTTCTATAGATTTACATGGGGTCTCTAACTGCTGTTAATTTCAGTGGGAAACAGCACAATGATTTCACAGAAATATTTATTTGAACCTCGATATCAGCAACGAATATTTACCTGCGGAAACCATTATGAGCATCGTTGATGGGGAACCTCTGTTCTGTGATTGTTCCTTGGTTGACGTAAACATATGTACGGCTACAATTGACAGAACAGTACTAACTCCTGAAGCTGAATTTGGTTTCAGCAATGACTTATCGATGTCCTAGGGTGACTTCATAAAGAATGTACATTCATTAAACTCAAAAATCCCTGTTCACCACAGATTACGCTAGCATTTTATTAGAAAGGTCAAAATACATCTAGTTATTTTGTAACATTTCAATGAAACGTTTATACGTGAACAGAACATAACCCATAGCTGTTCCCAGCTTTCGAATTCACATAGGTTTATAAGTCAACCTCATCGAAATGGCAATTTGAAAACTGTCTGAAAACAATATAGTAGAAACAACCGAAATGGAAAGTCACCGAACCACGACAGTTTATCTGTCATCGATCTGTTTTGATATACCTGAGTGTATTGATCGATTGTAGTGTTTTTCTTCTCAACAACCGATTTGCCTCTGTAGTTCACATAAGTTAGACACATTTATTATTTACCATATATTGCTCATATTGCGCATATTTCACGAAAAAATAACAACAGCTATTTCGAAAACAATTTTATCTAACTCGATTTATCCAAATTGCTTGAGTGAACATTTCCCTATTGCCAAATATATAATTTTAAAGTCGGTACTGAGCAGCACATCCTATCAACATTGATGAAAGCCCCCGGATATTTTTCCATAGCATGCGTCTGGAACATCTGTCAAAACACGTAACGTAAGCAAGATTTTAGTGAAAAACAGTATTGTGTTAAAATTGTGTTTAACGAGTTAATCAAAGGAAATCAATCGTAATCGTTCAGCTCTTCCTATACACCTGAGCCAGAAACCATTTTATCTCTCATGGGAGTCAAATAACTGAAAATGGTATACTATGTGTTTGTTCATCAAAGGTTAAAAACATCAAAGAAAATTATCTTTGTCTACAGGGTTCTGTCAATTTCAAATTTGGCGTCATTTACTGTCGTGAGGGTCAGACATCTGATGAACAAATGTACAACAATGGTGAGTTTAACTAACTAGTGTATGACGGTATTTCCACATACAAACAACGGCCAGCAAGCGGCAGCTGAATGCAGTAGATTTCGATGAATTTTTAACTAGCATAAACGTGGAATTTTACTTTGAGGAGTTAGCGACCGTATAAAACAAACCATTAAACTCGTGAAAAATAGTACCACAATAAACTGTGATGGATCACTCAAAAATATAAGATAGAATAAATGGCTTGATATGGATCTATAGGCTGTTCAAGGAAAAGTCCTGGATTTGTGGTTTGAGGCAGTAAACTGCACGATTTTCTTACGGAACACAGCAGCTTTCTGAAAGATAAGAAATTTGGAAAATCAGTGAGAATGACGTTAAAGTAAGACGTGAGAAAGTGCTAATCATGCTATTCACCTTCCGGTTAACCTGTAGTAGAGCACCAAACTTTCAGCGAATTTGAACAGAAGAAGCAGTGCCTGTTTTGTTTCAGCTACTGCTTTCACATTGAGATAAGCAGCGTCCAGAAAAAACGCGAGAAATTAGGGGATTGATAATGTTGTTACACATTGTTTCAGTAAGCTAAATCTCGTCAAAGGATGAAGATTTCTTTCAAGATCAAGGGGTGATTTTCTTTCATGCGAATTGGAGTGCCGTATTTCATGGAGGCTCTGTAGTCTATTTATCTACATGAAGCACACTGTGACAATTCATTACTTAGAGAAACGAACTTCGTAATTTGTTGAAATTTAGCCTCCGATGCATCACTCTAGTCACAACTTTACAAAATATTACTTACTTCATCATCTTAGTCCATATCGATCTGCTGTTATTAGTTATGCGAAGCGACGTAAATTCTTGTGTGGTTATTTAAAGCCCGCTTGACCTGTTCGATGTTGCAAATTATGGGTTAGAATCTGAATTGTCAGCAATGCTCCCTAATAAATTTTAGCCCTACAATGACTATCCCAGTAACGGAAGCCACAAGTGGCGAAGATTGCTTGAGTCGGTTGCATCGCCGATAAATTGGTATTCAACAGTCATAAATGACATCAGTTTCTAACTGTTGTCACCTCATAATGTGTAAAGGCACTAATGTTTGACCAGAGTCTTCATCAGCTGATTGGTCACTTCTCTGTCAATTAACCTTTGGCAACAGGGTTTTCGGCTGACGGCACGATGCAGAAAATCGCATGAGGAATATGAAAATAAACACATCGAAAAGTTGTATGCATAAAGTTTCTGGTAACCCTGATCATGAAGTCTACACTCGATATATACAATTGCACTGACGATATTCTAGCACGAAATCAACCTGAACAGATGTGCGAATTGTAGTCTTCAAGTATACTAACTGACTTGAGTTAATTAGAACAAAATGAATGTTTGACATCAGTGCAATAAATGATACAAAGTTTGACCGGCTTACAATTCGATTTGTTCTACAACTTCCGCCGCTAGTTTCATGTCTACTTATTGCACAGTACCGGTTGCTTTAACGCAAGATTATTTAAGTCGTTATTATTGCTACTATTATTAAATCTTTAGTTAAAACAGAATAGAAGACGGGTGCTATATTGTACTCATGCAGTTTATTTGTATCCCTATCTTTCTCTAATATGCACAAATCGGACATTCATATCATACAGTTTGAGCTATGAATTCATTCTGCATGTTTAGTTCCACCTTGAACGAGCAGACGAGACTTTGAACAAAACTGTAAAACTGTTTGTCCTTCTGGATCGACAGTGTTGCTCATGTATGAAACTGCGGCAAGTGGGAACTAACAACAAACAAAATTGTGTACGTAAAACTTGCTGAAGCGGCAATTCAAGTAGCCGCAATCTCCTACTCCCTTTGAAAAAACATCAAGAAGGCAACCTGTTTCCCTGAGCTGTTGGTTTTAACTGCTTAAGTGTGACTTGTTGAAAGTTGAGTTTATCGCAAGCCGACGGAAGAGCAACCGAACCTCGTGAGATTTGCCGCTCTTGAACACAATAGTCATAATTTCATCTGATCTGTAACACTGACACAGGAGGCTCCACGGATAGACTGCAGATAAAACAGTCACTTTTGAGCAGCGCCTTTACTGCAAATCATTTATAAGTTCATGTTATCAAAGGACAGAATAAAATCACCCGCTCAAAAATGCAATCCAAATTTCGTTCATGGTTACATTGCGCATGAAATTTCCGTTTCGAGGTGGTATGTTGTTTGACTTATCTATTCGGAGGTTTCGCATTATATTGCGAAACCCCTACAACACGTTACATGCACCTTTGATCTTGCGAAGAAGTAAGTTTCTTGTACTTCCAGTTAAAAGGCTAGCTCAAAGGTATTTTACACACCAAATTTATTGCACCTTCTAGTTGTGCTGAAGGATTTATTTTCATGGAAAGAACCTATAGAATTGAGACCAGGGACATTATGTCGACTTAGCTGGGCGGTGAACCAAGTCAAAGAATTATGGATAGCTCTTTACGAAATCTAAGTACCGCATACGTTGATCACGGTTAACGTGTAGGTAACCAGCACACACCCGCTGTTGTTTGAAGTGTGGTTAGAATATGTTGACCAATCGTCGACATACACCTCTAGGTACTCAGAAATAAATAAGCCATACGTGGTACTTGAAATGCTGGTCGATCTGTGTATTTTATTTCTAAATTACCAACTTCTTGACGATAATCCAGTGACAGCCTATGGAATTAGTTTACACCGCAACGGGTTATTTTGTATTACCATACCTGGACATGTTACATATGCCCGTATTTTTTAAACAGTACATGAGCACTGAATTAACTAAGAAAGCCACTTGACTGTTTTTGATGTGTACTGATTAAAACAACGATATTCATTGCATTCGATAAATGGATAGATGAAGCATACGGTGAGCAAAGGCATGCGGCTATATTTGTTCGACAGAGCAGAACGTTCCAAATTCCGTA
Source organism: Paragonimus heterotremus (assembly GCA_013368495.1). Lineage (NCBI taxonomy): Eukaryota > Metazoa > Platyhelminthes > Trematoda > Plagiorchiida > Troglotrematidae > Paragonimus > Paragonimus heterotremus. The sequence goes on along the minus strand of LUCH01000131.1, from coordinate 130,955 downwards.
ATACCCATTCCTTCAATAATTTCACGAATACGTTGTTAGTTGTATCTCACTCCGAATTGATTATCTCGTACAGACTATCAAAAGTTGTACAGGCATTAAGTGAACAAAATAGATTACCTTATTCCTCATCTTTCATTATGGTTTTCAGAGCACGGAAGTCCAGAATTCGATCAGTTTATCAATTTATTAGGAGACCGCATAAGTTTGAAATCTTGGGATCATTTCAAAGGTGGCTTGGATACAAAAAGTAAGTAAACCGAAATTACGGTAGCCAATTGCGAACCATTTATGAAGAAAAGACACCAGCGTAGAGTCCAGAACTGAACGACAGACGGGTTATTAATTTACACAACGTGAGAGTAAGCAAATGATTACGACGATCCACGCAGAACTCATCCTTACATGGCGAACAGGAACACGATTCTTTTCATTAACCAACAGATTCGTCAGTCCTGAAGCGTATTGTTCATACTCACTTTCCTCAAATAGGTGGTTCATTATTAAGCAAGTTAGACAAATGAACAAATTCCAGATAGTAGCCTATTGGTAAACTTTATATTTTTAGGTGTTTACTTTAACAAAACGTTTGAATTTATTTGATAACATGTAAGTATGAGGCAACTCTACCTTATTGGCAATAAATCAAAAGCATCGATTGTCAACCACCTTCTGAAACTGAACCAGACTGACTAGTCGATCAGATCGCTGAAAACGTTACCAACCGACTAGAGCGCAGTAGCGTAAACACCACAATACCGGGTGTTGTTATTCAGTTCGCCAATTCCAAGTTCATTTAGCCAAGTTAATGCAGATTGCGTTCTTTGACCGCTTGATTCAATTTCCATGGTAAATTAACCTATTTGCCAATTGATTATTAGGACAGTTTAGGTAAACCATTACATTCTTCAAAGGATATTGCACAAATCTTAGTCATTACTTCACGTTTCATGCCACCAGTAATGCAAACATTTATATACTGATACTGACGTTATATAGTTCTGACCAGCGACACTGTACACCTGATATGTGAAACAAAATTCGTTTAACAAAACACTTCGTTTTGTTAACCGACGTGAAAGCAATGGTAAAAATGCTTTCCAAATGTATGCGAATGAGAAATGAAAAATGGAGTATATGAATAAATAAAATCGGGCTCAGGGCATCAGCTTTAAAGGCAGTATTAGAACTTGCTTGGTTTCGAGCACAAGCAGTTATACATGAACTATGGATCAGGAATGACCGAATCATTTTGCAAATTGTATATCCAACGGACACTCTACGGCTCATAGTGTTTGCATCGTTGTCATATATTATACATTGTTTAGTTTTTACGATGTGTCACAGTCGCCCACGAACCGCTCTGCCCACTGGTCACTTTCCTCGTCTGTTCTACAATTCATCGGCACACAACTTGTGACTTTGACAAGCACTCAGTGGAAGACTTCTCACTAAAGAAAGAAGTGAGAGAAAGACGCAGAAGATTCATAAAAACTGTGATAGGTTACTTTATTTCCAACACTTTGTCCGAATAGTACAATCAGCCACCAGGTTTGGTGCGTAAAAGTAGGTTTTAAAGCGTGCGCCCTAGTAAAGCGCCCAAGATTTGCCGACTTTCTCTCCAGAAAATTCTTCACCAAACCTTCCATTGCCTTGGAACCTACTAGAAGAATGGCAGGTGGTGATCAAAATTTTGCTGAGTCTTGACTTAAACTACCTTACAAGATAAGTGGGGTTGTCCAAAGATGGACAAACGGCCGTAGGGAATCAGAATTGACCGCAAGTGGCACTACAGATTCAAAAGTTTGACTGCACTCGAGGTATCACCTCAGTGCCGAATAAACGCAGAAATATTATCTAATTCAAAGATTTCAAAAGCAGTCGCTTAGCCGCTTATGTCAAATCTTAATCGATGGTGTTTGATTCGTAACGGACAACATGTGTTCTTTGAGCGATCGAAAAATCATGATATTAGTCACGTTCGATTGATAATCGACGTGCTCTCCCAACAGTCACTTTTATTATGCTGACGATTAGATTTCCAGACCATCTACTCAACAAGTCCTCAATTATCGCGTCGGTGTTGGCAGATTAGAGGGAAATTAGGCATCGGGAAATGTCATCTTTATACAATATGTTTTGTAGTTTGACTGCAGAGTCTGTCAATTAGCTTGCAGACGGCGATCACGATTACGTAAAAGACAACCGATCATCTGGTCTGGCAATTACGATGGGATTTTGCTACTTAAATGCATATTCATTCTTTCCCATCGACTACGGTTTCCTTGTTTAGTGTTTTATGATAATGGGACACAGTAGGGCGTTATTTAAACGCTCCAACTTTTGTTTCTTAAGATAGTTTGCTAGAGGTTGTGTAAGCGTCATCAATTGGTCTTTCAACGATAACTTTTTGTGAAGGATAAGGAGTTATTATGACAATGGAGCTCTCGCTTTCACAAAAACTGATTTGGGAACCACATTAATTAAGGCCTTGAAAGCCCTGCAAATTGAAGCTGTGACTTCCAGTTTGCCAAACATAGTGACGTTATTGACTTTGGATCGTGACACGTAGGTCTTCTGCTATGTTCATAAATGCATTGAACAATTTTGCTTCATTAACACCTGTCCGAGAATTTTTCGTTACTGGAGCATCCATAATCTGAAGACAGCAGTCGGCGCGTTGCTTTAGGCTGGACTACGTCGTTTAAATTCTGACGAAAAGACCGTCTATGGACTGAGTCAACCTGACGGTTGAATTGTGGGTGGCACTAACTGCTTCCTCTAGTTAGCAATGGTAATATACACTATATTATAGACAAGGGCAAAGGAGAAGATGATCCTCACATTATTTTACGAAATTCAGAACAGTTTTTGGAAATGGCTCTTTGAAATTGCATACCGTCACTTCAAACTGTTAATTGTTACTCGTCCTCTTTCTCGTTTGTGATTTAGCTAACACGACCGGACTTGAGTCCGTCTACACGGTCTATGAAGGCCACGAGATTATGTTTCACGTCTCCACGCTGTTACCGTTCTCTACTGAAAACAGACAACAAGTACGTTTGAAAGTGTACTGGTCAATTTTCTAACTGTGCTTTTTCAAATTTCATGGTTTTTACCCCTGAAATGTGTTATTATTTGTTTATTGTTGTGCGTGTACTTTTTTACGATTCAAAAGTTTATTATATCCTGATGGACACACGAGGACATGAGTTACCACTTACGCACCTGCACAGAGCTCCACATGTCAGTCATCACACTCAGAAAACTACACATTTCGACCACTCTAGTAACATTAACGTTGTGCAATAAAAATTAGTAACGTTAACAATGTATCGAAAGCAGTTACCGTAGAGCATAGGGAGACGGTAGTTCATACATTTTCTTCTTCAAAACTTGCAAGATTACGAATATAGTGGTTGCTGTGCGGGGGGGGGGTAGTTAAAATCTGGAGATGCAGAATCACAAATTCCAGAACTATTTCAAAACTCTTGGCCGTTTGTAGTTTAGTGTGTAGAGTAATCATGTATCAGGTGTGCAGGTGTATACCGTCTGTATCGAAACAACTCATTCAGAAGATTATGCTACCAGCGACTTGCAAGTCAGTAAGGAAGCAAATCGGATTCCAACAACCGAACAAGAATCCTATAAACCGTCCATAAATGTGATCAACTTTTGAGTCCACGACTTGCAGACTTATTTGCCAACTGTCACACAGTCTAACTCGGCATAACTCAATGACGCACAAAGGCTGGGCAATTTATAGAATACGTTGGTATCACACCTGTTGTCTCCACAATTCCTACGACATTCGTTAAGGAGGCTCCTGTGCGGCAACCAGTAGACTGTGCAATTGTCGTATCGTGAAGGTAAAAGACGGGTACGGTTAAACCGAAGCATTGTATTTCAACAAGGAGGAATATCATAGGGCAGAAAGTGTGATCGACAGCATGCAGACACGACAGTACGCAGAGACGGCACATTGCACCATGTCCTCACGGGCACTTGTCCGATCGAGAAGGTCACACACGAGGTTGCGGCCGCACTGGCGTGCCATGAATGGTGAATCATGCAAACGGGCCCGCCGCACAAACAGGAACATCTACACGGACACACACAGCAGGTCACAATGCCACCGACAGTCAGACAGGGCTACTTGCCCACATCATCAGCATAAGAAACGGGCAGAATGTTGTTAGTTTCCTGTGATATGTCGACCAGTGCAAGCTTTCAGAAATGTTATAACCTGTTGCTTGACACTAGAGTTGATTGTTTTTCACGTGACACAACACAGCCAGACTGGAAGGTTGCAGAACCGAATCTAGCTAAAGGACAGTAATCACACCGGGTAGATAGTGCAAAATCACCAGCGGTCCTTTTTTGAATGTATTAATTGAGAAGCCTCTAAAATGTTTTCATAAGGTTCAACAAAAGATCACAAATCTGATCTTCACATTTAGTACATACATGCCAACAGATATTGTTACCTTGTTCCCATGGTGCGCTCTGCAACTTGGGAACTGTTCAAGCAGTTCACTGGCTTTAGTCCTTTATCTAGAGCCCCACTGAGCTGAATACCTGGTAGGCGTTCCACATGGTGATGGGAGAAAGACCGTATGTCGTGGGACATTATCCTCAGAACGGACACCGGCTGATTACTGTTCTAAGTCCTTTCTAGTCAAACTGCAAAATAAAACAGTTATGTGAAAACTGCGGTAATCGGATACATGCGTTTACGACCATTGCATTAGATTGCATTAGGGACTTGCAATGAGCATCTCAGGATGATCACACTACACTGTAATGAACTGTCTGAATAAAGCTTCCCAGGCCACTTCTAACGGCTTTGTCAGTCAACTTTGTGAACGGTGTCACAAGAGAGTCAATAACCATGTTAATTGTCGGTTTATCTTTACGGTTTGTGATAAAGTGAATGGTCTTATTAATAACCGAATATCCGCTGAATTCTGTCGTTTAGTAGCGAACAAAAAGTGCTTTATATGTACATAGTTAGTTTGTCCACCATACTGATAAGCGTGAGTGAAAAAGCTGTTACCATCAACATCCCGTACTGTATGATTTAAGTGAATCTACATGGCTTACGTGGGAGTAGAAGTCGTTGTACCATGGCAGGAGTTACCTGAGATGGTTCGAGAGGGCCGATTAAGTTTTATCGCCAGATATAACATCAAACCAGTTCTATTTTGAAAACTGCGCTTGCATCGAAGAAAACTGATACACAATTAATCAGTAAACCTGTGTAGTTCCCGTTCGTTACTCGCTTGGATAAACATATTGAAGATAGTTAAACAAAAGCGTAGAAACGGATGTGGTTAAGTTGAGTCAATCAAGAAAGGATTACAGACTTTCAAAAAGCACAGCTATCCTTCCGGAAGAAAATTCATATAACTATGTAACTCAGCCGAGTGTTCAGATGTGGCCTACCATATGGACTGTTCCCTAACTAGGTTGTCTTTGATCAGAGCAGTTAGAACACGAAGCTTGGTAGATGCAAACATTTCATACTGACTAATCAGTGCCATATTTATAACAGCTTGGATGAGCTTTATACAGAAGACAATTAGAGGCTGTGGATAATCAACCTGCGAGTTAGAACAGATCATTAAGTCCTTCAATTTAATCTTTCCTTGGACCAAATGACCCGTCGTTCCCGCTGGTTGATTATCAGGCTTTATAGATGTTTGCCCTTTCCGCGTTATTGTAAAATTGTTACTGATGGGTCGATACGAAATGATTACATTTACCAGATTTCGTGTTCTAATTGCTTTGTTCAATTAGTTATCGTCGTTCGGATACTCTTATGATGTTCCCATAGCAACGGTGTTCGTGATTACTTGAAGCAAGTCCGGTGTAGCCGCCTTATCCCTGATGTACACTAATGTAATGACTGTACTTTAACGTGTGTTGACAACCAGGGAACCCATTTATAGAAACTAGCTTGCCGCATTCGTGTAGTGCAACCCGAAGGAACTATAATGAAAGATTATTACAGCCTTGTTCACGTTTCAAAATTACGGTCGAGTAGGGTAAACTGAAGCTAACGGATTTTGCCTGGCTAAAATAATGCTGCTTTCCCAGCTGTCTTTTTAAGTACACTGGGGATAATGAAAATACTAATTATTGAACAATTGATCGAAATATGGCAGAAGTTTGTTGTCAGTTATTATAAATAAATTGATTACACACATTCCAATTTTATAGCAAAACAGAATTAACATAGACGGACCGAAACATCTTTGATGGTTGAGTGTACCAAAGTTTGAATTCGAAGTGTTGCGTAGTTTTGTTAGCATTCAATATTTAAGTAAAGCAGTTAGTTCTCAACTATTTGTACTGATTATTCTCACATTTACATTCTATCTCTTATTCCAGATTGAACGTAAACGACATGTTGGCAATGACATTGTCAATATTATTTTCGTAGATGGGGTTGACCTTGACACACAGCCGTCCTGGATGCCATCAATGATGAAAACTCATTTTACGCGTATCCTTTTGTATGAGAAAAAATAATCATGTAAACTCGAATTGACTGTCACAAATAAACAAACAACTTTCTTTTAAGTGATCAAATATTGTTACGAAATTCGACATATTGCGGTCTATTTTTCAGAGTACGTCAATGAAATGTCTACAATGTTATTTACGTGTGGAGTATTTCTATAAATGTATGCCACCTATTCCATTAAACATTACAATGCCGACGTCATGTATTTAGGGATTTAACTTGGTAAATTGAAATAACACTAACACCTCAGTGCTTTTAGTGACATGGTTAATATACCATAACTAATTAGAATTGGCTGGTTTCAGTATTGCTATTTTCAGTTAATAATTTCAGAGTTAGGTTAAACATATTCCATCCTGTGTACAACTGTGAAGCAATCACAAGCAACTGTAAACTCAAAATACCGACTAGCGAAAGCATTAACCATTCCGTTTTTTACTATTTCGCTGTCCTCATTAGAAATAATTCATTATTTTCTGTTTACTGGAATGATGATCAGATTAAAAGGTCCATCCTGTGGCACATGACGGATAGCTGTTTTTGTCATAAATCACTTAAATTTGTCAGTTTACTAGTTCAAAAAACAACGTACTGAGAGTGAATAAAAAACGATACCAGTATGCGACTTGGCAGATTTTAATAACTCAAAGGAGATCCAATTAGGAAAAATTTGGACTTCGGGTGGACCTGAGTCATGGACGGGAGCAGAATCTTCAGACCCAATGAGGCTTCTAGTAGCTGGGCTAAAACTTCACGCCAAATACTCTGGACTTTCCATTCTGGAGTCTGTTGAACGCTCATACCCTTCTGACCAAACAGAATACCAAATTTGGTTGCTGTTGATGACTTAAATCCACCCGAAACCTAGAAAGTTTACAGTTAAGCAAGTTCCTAATCAACATTGCGAAACATTTTGACACAAACATAACTTTCGTGTCCATTAGCATCACTGATGGATTCTACCATGAACTGCTACATAATTCCAGCTGGTGGACATTCCATCAAATGAGTTAGTGGATTTCACGTGATGTATTAAGATAGGTGTTTGACTGCGTTTCCATACGAAAGGTCCGACTTCTTGGCGTGATTTTGCAGCCCAGCTAGTAGAACACTTGCTACATCTGGGCATTCTTTTTCTGTGGCAGTTTCAACCAGCCAAAGCCTAAACTAGTTACAGTTTGATCCCTTCTAAATAAAGAATAAAGTCATGTTCAACAAAAGCTATTACCTTATGAAGAACTTCGTAGCATAGGGAAACATTTCTCTGCTGAAAACATCTGCCAAAATATGTTAGGATAGTTACCACAAACATGTACCGCGGGTAGATCGTTGTAAATCGTCGTTCGATGTAACCTCTCTAACGTCATCTGTTTTGATAGCAATTCCTCCCATTCTTTTCTGTGATAAGTACCAAATATCTGACAAGAATATTCTACACGATGTTATACATTCTAAGATGGAATTATTTTGTCATGTCAGTTTACTGAGATAACTTTGCTGTTCAGATAGAACTTTAACAGTTTGTTCACTATCTGCAGGGGCAACTAGGAAGGCACTATGTCCGAACAAAGTTGACTCTGGCGAATTGCTTGAATTGACCATCATAAGTAGTTTAGTTCATTCAGTGATGAATCTTCTGTTTCATACCCTTAGGTTCGTCCGTCGACCTTAGTTAATTTGTACTCCGCGGTTTTAACGTGGTCCGAAAACACTAAGATATTCATATTCTCCACATCTACCCCTTTGTATTCAACAGAAAACGTCTCAGTTCAATTCTGCTGTCCACTTAACGTAGACGACCAGTGAAACAGCCGTTCAGTCAACACGTTGTAAACACTGATGCTCATGCTTGACCTTGGTAAGAGGAGATTGTTTTACCATGGGGGTTGTTGTTAAACCAACTAGTGAAATGTCGTGCCCAGTCGTGAACGGCCGTGACCCAGTAATAAACAATGGATGTTTGAAAGTACAAGTTTGAGGACAAAAGTGTGATCACATTTGCGGTCTTTCGAGAAGACGGAAAAAGAGTTGGCTAACAGTTCACTCTGGTAATGACCAATGTATTGGATGTGTATCATTCCAAAACCATTTATGCCATGATTGGTATTCAGTTAGATAAGCAGAATCAGCTGGACACTTGTGTTAGTATGTCTTCTATGTATGAATGCAATTTGTAGAGTTTGGTCTATAGGGGGACGAGGTTTACAGGAGAGGTTCTTATACGTAAACCACAACGATGCACATGTGAATGTAGCCAGGGACACTTTCAGGTTGTTATCGTGACACATGGATTTGCAGTCTCATTAACAAGACCTTGTGGTAGCCGTAGTTAGATGGGAGGAACTTCATCGTCACATACGACATTGTTGGAGTCAGTCAAGTCGGAAAGTTGTTCAGTGCTTAACGACACATTCCACATTACTAACAATCTTTTCAGAAGCTGATATAAAGTTGTAACCAATCTCCGGCTTTATTTGACCTCATTTGGAATAGTTGACGTTGAAACACTATGCCCAAGGTGTAAACTCACTTACATGACTTCGTTACGAAATTATTTTGAGAGTACTTTTTAACAAGCCAGTTTTAACTTGTCATTTCATTCCAGACAGTGTCCATCTAAGTGCCCCACCTGATGAAAATTGTTAGACTGCTCGAATACCGAGAAGTATAGTGTTTGTTTTCATACGAAAGTTGTCAGTAAGTCATAATCACCCTCCAGAGACGATCATTTTTATGCTGAACTGTATAAGAATATGTTATCAAGAAGTCTTCAAAGAGTTGAAAAACTACTCATAACTCATATGCTCAAAGCCAACGTCCTAACAAATGATAGTCGAGGTTAGACGTAATGTTCTACCTTAAGCAAAATGATTCTCTAGTGCAGTTTAGTTAAATACCCTTTTTGAAATATACCGAATGTAGAACAATTCAATAACTATACGAACCCGAATACAGTGGGACATTGGATACGCGCGGGAGCATTGACGTCCAGTTGATTTTTGAGTCACCAATGATGGTCGATTGAGGGCTAATATAGGTTGAATAAAAATTAAAGCGATTTAACTAGAAAAATAAAGTTGTGAACCTGTCAATCACACTTTCGAAACAAACCACACTGCAATGACTTCAGCTCGAGCGCTTGTTGTTAGGTGCTGATTTCTGTCTGTTGATGTGCTTGACGCTGAGCAGAGTCAACAACTGATAACCACTTCAAAGGAGCAAATCGCTCTATGAACACTTCTCTCCAAACACTTCTGAAGCCGCAAGGAATGAGCAGATAAACCTCAGCAAGTGAGACAAGATACCCAAAAGGTAAGAGGAGTTAATGATTTATATCAAATGAGTGGACAGCGATTGCGATCCATGTTACCATAAGAAAATATTTAGGATGAGTTCATAAGCTTATTTTGAGGGACGTTTGCTGTAGATTCTAAATCCTGTGTGGTTCGTTCAGCATCAGCAGATTATCATGTGTTAGATCCCATAACGAATACGAACCCACTGAGATGCACCAAATTAAACAATGTCATATTGTTTCACTGAATCGTTTCTTGTATCGTCGTTAAGTTAACCGTCCTCTCAAACACCTGAAATATATCACGGAAAGTGAACTTCTTTGAGTAATATTTCATTGTTGTCAATGATTGTGTTGATTTGGCCGGTAACAAGATATGCCTTGCAAATTAATTCTGTTTTACTGATGAGTAGTCGGGGATTTGGTTAATTTCAAATTGAACATCACTCACAATTGATCGCAGCTGTCGCATTCCCATAGACATTCCAGTCGGCCCCTTTCGAAGTGCAGAAGCACTAGACTCGAGTTTCGCTCTCATTAGAGCTCGTCAGTAGTGCATATCAGCGCCCCTGCCGGGACTTGAACCACGGACACGCAGTGGCGATGACATGCACTACTGACGAGCTCTAATGAGAGCGAAACTCGAGTCTAGTGCTTCTGCACTTCGAAAGGGGCCGACTGGAATGTCTATGGGAATGCGACAGCTGCGATCAATTGTGAGTGATGTTCAATTTGAAATTAACCAAATCCCCGACTACTCATCAGTAAAACAGAATTAATTTGCAAGGCATATCTTGTTACCGGCCAAATCAGCACAATCATTGACA